>JAFFST010055098.1:1702-17215 GCA_022414735.1 Noturus placidus | reverse complement strand
TGAAACACTTAAGTGTGACAAACATGCAAAGGAACAGGAAATGAGGAAGGGGGCAAACACTTTTTCACACCACTGTATGAAAGAATGATGTCATAATTCCCAAATCCCATGGAAATACTCCACACATCTGACCTCAGCCAACAGGTGGCTCAAGGAGCGAACAGAAACATCTGCCACTGTCCTGAACCAGTGTTATTCCACAAAAGAAGCCCCACCGCTAGGCGGAGCCAACCCAAAAGGCAACAAAACCGCATCCTGGTTCCTTTGATGGTCAACGGTCAATTCACTCACAAGCTGCATAATTTTGTCGTCATCTGTTGTATCTATTATCACTCTGGGCTGGAACTTCATCATAAAAGTGATCTTCCGTCCAAGCCAAAGTTTTTTTAAGGCAGTATATATCACAAAACACGTAAATGTTTTGCTGCAGTCTTTGGTGTATATTCTCAGTCTGGCCAGAAACATCAGTGCAAAAGTGATCTTACGTTGGTGCAAGACTTTCTTGCATTCCTTGAACTGATCGCGTTTCTCTCTTGTCGAGTTCGCAAAGTCAGGGAACAAGAAAATATTGTGGTTCTTCCACGAAAGCTTTCCTTTACTCCTCGCCTGGCAAAGCACTAGATCTTTATCGGATGATCTCAGAAATCTGGCCAGGATTGGTTGCGGCCTGTCTCCCGCACCAGATCTTTGAGTCGAGACTCTGTGGGCCAGCTTGAGTTCGCATTTATGGCCTGTTATGTCGAGCAGACTCGGGAAAAGCTCATCCAGAAAGTTCACCATATCTCTGCCTTCACGCTCAGGAACTCCAATAATCCGCACATTATTCCTCCGGCTTCGATTCTCCAAATCTTCCAATCTTTCCAATATTTTTTCTAAGTCTCTCTTGGTCGCGGGCGGATTAGCGGATAATTCCCTCTTCGAAGACTCCAGATACTTGAGCCGTTTCTCAGCGTCCGCCACTCTTGTAACTAACTCAGATAATTTTATTTCTATCGCCGTAACCGAACAACGTATTACAGCGAGATCTTTCAATTCAGCAACAACCTTCGCCAACATCCCCGACATGTTGGACAGTTGGCATTGGATTTCTTCTCCAAGTCCGCGGTCCACAGGCCCGTCTGGGCTTTCCTCTTTAACACGGAAGTGTCTTTTAATGTCTCCAGAACTCGAGGATTTTGACTTCTTTGCCATATTTATCCCAAACCACAAAAATGTAACTGTGTGTGTCAAATTTCACCAGATTATATCATAAAGATAATAGAAAAATTAGCAAAGCGCACAGAGCTGTCTTTCACATGTCTGCCCTTCGCATCGCGTCACATGACTCTTTAATAGCTTCTTTAAATCTTATTCCAATCTGATTTTATTTTAACTATTAGCAGGAAATCTCTATTAAAGTGAAATTCCTAGCTAATAAATAGAAATATAAATTAAATTGACCTATATTCCAGATATTTCTACCTACTGTGATTAAAACATTTTTGTAGTGTAGTGCATCCATATTGTCAGGAATATTTGTCTCAGTGGAACATAGAAGCTGGTACCCCTATCTGGTATCTTCTTCCTTTCTTCGTATTGGAAAGACATCATTCAGACAACTATTACTGATGCAATTTCAGCAGGACATCTCCCTGCTTCTGCACAGACCTTAATTATAGATCATTCTCACTGCAGTTGTTTCTAATTTCTCCACAAATTACACAAGCAAACAAGTTTCATTCTTTAACTACTCTAAGTTCCTATTTTCACCTTTTAAAAGATTCATTTCATCCACACAAGTAAAAGTCACCAGCAGGGGGCGATATAAGACTTTGTCATTGATTTGAACAGGGAACGTGTTTTTCAAAGATTTTTTAAAATCCTGCAGGATAATCCAGACACTGCTTCCCTTTGTAAAGACCCTTCACTCATTTATCTACTTCCATCACAAACTCCACTTCATTAACCTATCAACCACAAGGACCACAAACTCAAATTCAAATTCTGCCAAAGCACACCTTCTCTATCACTCTACTTAATATACTGTATATATTAAGCATCATTGATTACGGCATCAAAATAAATCACACACCTTTTCTGGAAATACATTATTGTTAGGTAAGAAGTTTTAAAATTGTTTCAGCTTACCTTTTGCATCAAGACCTGGAGACTGAAAGAGACACTGCTTTGGACAGCTTATCTACAGTACACACCTAAAGCCAGACCTCCCCCCACACACCCACAAATTCAAATTTGAACTTCCGTGCAAATACAGATTTTACATGCTACATGCTCTATCGTGCAGTCAGCCATCAGACTCCACAGTGCAACAATACCCAGTACTTCCTACTCCACTGACTGGGTCTCACAAAAGTCTTTGCTTTGAGACAAATATTTGCATACGTACAGGTTAAAGACATTCATGCTCAATATTTCACATTACATTTCATGTTTCAGTACATTTCCTGCATTTTTTTTTTTGTATTTATATTTTTTATTGATTCTCATACACTTTTCAGAGTACAACAAAATATATCAATACAGAATCAGTATTTCCAAACAGAGAGGAAGGTGATGGCAGAGGCAGATGGACTCGTGTAGACACTATGAATGATCCTATTAGTAGTAAAACGGAGTCTACTGAGTCTACTGACCTTATAAAACATTTAGTTTCCAGTGTAGAAGATGATGCACTTGATTTTAATACAAATGAGTTTGATAATCGAAGTAAACTATATACTCATGTAAAACAATTCCGTAGAGAAATATATGTATTGTTTGTTGGAGAAAAACTGTATAGGCAGACAGCATATGCCCATTTAATTATGAAAGATAACAAAACTAAAACAATAGGTCCAAAACACCCGAAACAAAACAAACACAGTGAGGACTTTATAATTGATGAAATGAGCATGTATGCCAAGGATATATCTATAATTTTACTTTTTACCACTAACAGTCCATGTTTAGCGAGAGAAGATAATGAACCTTGTGTATGCAAGATAACAAACTTTTCAGAGACACATCGGATTTCAATAAAAATTTTTCTTGATAAATCCATACTGTTTTATCAAAAACATCGATGACTTGGATAATGAACATGCAAGAAAGCCTTCTGAGGATCTTCACTATGAGTATAAACTAGAATACAATCTTTCACAATTCAAATATAAATGTAAAGACATTCCTGAAGATAAAATGGAAAAAGTCTGTAATATTATAAGGAAGATTCTTTCTAAATATTCAGACTTAGCACAGACGCATGTAGAGTGGAAACAAACAGGAACAGAAGCTGTAGCAGAGCTTGAGTCCACACTGAGAGAGGAAATGGAGGAGCTGTCTGATAAAGATTTAGACACGATTACAGAGAAGTATAAACACTGGTGAAGTTTAATGATAAATGAAAGTCTCAACACCCCTGTAGTTTTACCCATTTTAAAACACATCGAGGTCCTTTCACACCACATGTGTGAGTTTTTCAGGATCAGTTTTTCAGAGTTAGATTTTTGGTGTTGATGAACTGAGAGTCAATCTCTCTCTATGTAGAGTTGATCTACCTCTGTATGCTGTCTAAACTGTTAGATTACACACTGGATCATGAAAGAGTTGGTGTCAATATGGAGTGTTATAACTGTTTTCTAGAAATCAACTCGGATACTGTCATCGCTATGGTGGACCACACCATTAAGAGTGACTGACCCAGATCAGACTGGTCACTGATTAATCTGTCCTTTTGGCGGGAGTTAGGTTAATAGACCCCTCCCTTAACTCTAGTGGAATGCACAGCAGGTGGAAGGAAGGATATTTTTGTGAAAGTCTTCTAGAAGACTTTTCGCATTGTGTCGTTAAGTAACAGTTTATTATATGACCCAATGCCTGCTATTGTTATATACAGATGAAAATACGTATTTAGACTTTGGTATGATGTTTATAGTCACTGCAAAGATGAGCAACAGAAAAGCCAGATCAGACAAACTAACGTTAATGTTAATGTTAGCTAACATTGTCATTAGCTCCTAATTAAGTGTCTGGCAAGGTAATGTTAGCTAGTGTTTGTTTCTTCTACTTTCATACGGTTTCTGATTACTGGCCTATAAGTGAACTAAATAGATATCTCGTTGAGTTTGCAAAGTTTGCTCATGTCAATTATGTGATGATATATTAGTTATGTTAACAGTCTTTTGAAGACGAGAACAGCTAAAATTAGCTAGCTAATTAGCTAAAGTTAGACAAGAACCTGCACATATGTGGACATTTCCTAAGTAATGCCTTAACCCAGTGGTATTCAAAGTCGGAGCCGCCAGGGGGGCCTCAACAATTTGGTGTGAAAAAATAATTCTCACTCTCAGACACACAGACAGACTCAATTCCTAATGTAATGTAAATATGTAAGATTTATTCTGTATACTGTGTTTGTATATTTCTGTAAAGCTGCTTTAAGACAATGTCTATTGTAAAAAGCGCTATACAAATAAAATTGAATTGAATGTTCAGAAGTTAATATTTTTAATGTGTTTTAAAGACATCTTGCAAAAGGGGGACCTCGGTCAAATGTTAATGCCATTTGGGGGCCTTGCCCTGGAAAAGTTTGGGTACCACTGCCTTAACCAATCAGAATCATTAACACCACAGCGAAAAATAAATAAATAAACCGTTTCGTTTTCTTCTCTTGGTCTGCGGTAGGAGCTGCACGCACGCGCACACACCGCCCTCTGCTGAACAGTCCGCTATTTATTTTTTTTATTAATAAATCAATTTGTATAGCGATTTGTATATTTACAATGGACAATCTCAAAGCAGCTTTACAGAAATATCATTTTACATTTACAAGCGACTTACAAATGAGTGCACACTCACACACCAATGGTAGCAGCAGCCATGCAAGGTGCTAGCATTGGGGGCATCTTAGGGTTCAGTGTCTTGCCCAAGGACACTTCGGCATGGGATCATCCGGGCCGGGATTCGAACCACCAACCCCACGATTAGTGGATTAGTGGACAACCCGCTCTACCGATTGAGCCACAGCCGCCCTGTTCATTATTTATTCATTCATTCATTCATTCATTCGTTCGTTCGTTTGTTTGTTTATGATTTTGTGGATCGCTGTAAACAGGGGCCCGTTTCACGAAGGAGGTTAAGTGAAAACTCTGAGTATGATAACCCTGAAATGAATCTGGGTGTTCCGTTTCAGAATGGGAGGTATGTTAAACCCGAGAGAGCAGAGTAAGTCAAGCCCGTTTCTGAAAGAGAGGTAACTTATACTCAGACTCAGTTACCATGGCAACTTACTCTGTGAACCTAACCTGGTCGGGAGCAGGTTTTCTTCGGTAAACTCAGAGTTTCTTTAGGTCTCCTCCCCTTTTTTTAAAGAGGAAGCGGTGTTTAAACACCTCATTGATCTTTCTCATTACGCACATTTCAGTCACGCAGAGAGCATCAAAGGAATGAAACTTATGCATTGACTCGAGCAGCTATTTTCTCCCAAGCTAACTCTCTGTCTTTCTACTGTCTTTTTGTCTGACGCTGTTGCCATGGTGTCTGACGTTGTTGCGATGGTGACTCCTAATATCTGCGCTCCATTGATAATGGCTTTTTATAGTTGTGGTGCATGCGCTTAATTCAGAGTCACTCAACTTCAAGTTGATTGAACTAACTCATTTCAGCTGTTCTGTAACCGAAAACTCAAGAGTTTCCCAACTCAGGGCAAGTCCACTCAGAGTTCAAGTTTTAACTCAGAGTTGGTTGAACCTCCTTCGTGAAACGGCCCCCGATATCTAAAAACGCTTTGTTTTGTAAGTATTTGTTACAAAACAACACGTGCAGAACTTAGATATCTGGGGCCCATTTTTCAGTGTCATACGCGTTTTATTTGGTGAATTCATGTATATTTCGACAGTTTAAACATAGCAGCATTGCAGTGGAACTGCTGCTTGATAGAAACATAATTTAAGTCGTGTGACATCAAGTAAAGTTTGTAAAGAAATTATGGTATGGATTTGAGTCTAAAGCATTCAAATATTTACTAGCAACACTAGCGGCGGCCAGCAGGTGGCAGCAGATGCACAATAATAATAATAATAATAATAATAATAATAATAATAATAATAATAAACACCGCTCTTTGTTCACGAAAATCCATAAAAAAAGGTAGTGTGAAGTTCAGTGCACTTTAATGCGGTCATTATAATTTATTGATGCAATAGAACATTTTCCGCTTTAAAAAAATCACAAAATTTATCGACGTTACAACTAACACTAACGTTAAAGTCGACATGTAAGACCTGATTAAAAAAACTAAACAAAAAATAAATATATGGCTCTAAGTATGTCTGTATCTGTAAAAGATCATGTTATCCCACCCTCGTGCTTCATCGTCCCTGAAAATGCATTCATCTGACAAGAGATGACGCATACAGTATACTAACATGCTAACATTGTAGTATAATGCCAATTTGAGAGGCCTGATGGTCTTTTTCGCACTGAATCAGTGTACACCGGATTGTTGGAGGCTTGGATGAGAAGTCGAGCTTGAAAAAGTCTATTGTCTCTTGTATTTCTCAGCTCACCCATGATCCTTTGTAGCAGACCAAACAGGAAGAGGAAAGGAAGATGTCCTGAATCTCAATCACAACATTTACCTCAGTGAAGTCTCATGATTATAACTCCTTTAGTCACTTGATGCTGAAATAAATGTAGTTTTTAAAAACATCACAAACTATTAGTTTTGGCTCCGCCCCTTTTCAATACTCCTAGCTATGTTAGTTACAGCTACGTTAATTATATTGACTTGATTAAGATGCCAAACAGGAAGGAAGATCAATTTTAAACTATAATAACAGATTACCACACCGTTCTTAACCAAACTTTCTAACCCTAACCCTTTCTAAAATTCCTTATTAATAATAATTAATAATATTAATAATTAGTCCTTCATTTTACTTTCCTTTCATGAAGTTTTCCTTTAAATGTTACCTAAATGTTCAACAGCTTTGCTTCAGAACATTCCCTTAAATTTCCTTTACATTCTTAATTCTCCCTTTTTTAATTAATTAATTAAATAATAAATAAAAATCAGTTTATTTTTATTCTTACCCGATTTCTTTCAAATGTGCCTTAACTTTGCTTCATAACTGACTTTAATTTACCCCATGCTTTAAATGAAATATTTAATTTTTTTTCTTACTGATACTTTTGTTAAATTTCCTTACGATGTTTATTACACGACCTTCATAAACCTCCTTAATTCCTGTTTTAAACGTTTCTTTAAAACGTGTTGACGTTTCCTTCATAGCTTTCCTGTGTTCAATTTCTCTTTAAATCATTTTAATTGCATTGTTTACATTTTCATCAATATTTTTATGTAAATATTTGCTTTACATTCTTCTAAACACGAAGGACTGATCTACTGTCATGTTATTTATTGAGTAGAAATGCTACAGAGAGTCGACCGGAACAGCGATGAACTTTTCCATGAAATGTTTTATATTAGAAATAAATATTAAATATCCAGCAGCGTGACCGGGAATCGTAATTCTCTTCCTGAACGGCATCCTGTGAAACGTCCCGTCTCTCAGTAAGGAGAGAAGACAGTCGGACCGTGAGCCACCCTCAGGGGGCAGAGGGCGGGTCTAAAGAGGGTGGGGTTAAACAGAGGGACGTGGACTATGGCGGTTGGCGGATGAACATGACTCAGAGACAAAGGCCCGGTTGCCATGGCGCACAGCGTGGCGGGGGTGAGAGCTGACGTTAGGAAGTTGGAGGTCAGCGTTCTGGAGAGTTCCTTCTGGAGTGTGAGTTTGGTCTGAATTTGGAAAACACACACACGATGATAAAGAACACAAATCTGTAGTGCTTTTACACAGAAACTACTAATATAACTCATATATATATACACGTCTTTGTAAAACATAGTTCCTATTTAAATAAATATAAATAAAGATTAAAATAACTCGGCTCTTATGCACCGTTAGCAGTAAGTGAGCCGAGCTGTTGATGAACGAGATGAAATCAGTTGTAGGTGATTTCCTGGTCGCTCGGTCTCGATGTCTCCTGCTGCTCATGTGCTGAAAAGATAAAACGATGTGTAGAACGTATCAGATGCATCATTGGAAGTTAATGCAACAGCTTTAGAAGTGTTTGAGCTTTAAAATGATCATACTCGGATTTTGGTGTGAAATTGGCATTTTGGTAGAATTATTCTTTTTTGCCGAATGTGTACAGAATAAATGAACTGCTAAATGTTTTTAATTAAACGAGAAAGTTCATTTTTACTCAATTGAATAGCTATTTTTCACGGAGTGTTAATGTTCACAAAACTTGATAGCTAAAGTTTAATTGATAAACGATTTGAATTAAACTGGAAAGCTAGTTTTTACTAAAATAAAAGTAAGTTTTATCTTTATCGTTAAAGATTTTCCCGTTCGCTAGCAAGCAAGCTAACGTTATGCTAACCGCGAGTGTAAATACTAAAATTCCAGCTAATGTTCCCAATTTTATGATTTTTTATTTGTTGATTTACAAATTCAATGATTTATAGGTAATGTGTTCATTGTTCGTTCTCTGAGGACAATTTACATTTGTGTGATTTCATTGCTCTTGGGAACAACAGACGGATTATGCGACACATTAGATTAGTTACTCGCTAGTTGTGCGGTTGTTCTCGAGTTTTTCTAACAGCCAGTTATTCTGTTATCAATGTTAACTGCTACTCTTTAAACGATGATTAGTTTTGAGTAAACTTGAACGCTAGTTTTTTCTCGACGTGATGGTTAATTCTACTTGAATTTTTTCACTAAACATCAGAGTTCAATCTGAGAAAGATTCATATGCTTGTTTTTATTGGATACATTTTTTTACACACCTTTTCAGTTAAAGTATGAATAAAATGTAAAGTTTTTATACATATTGTGCTACAAGATCCCATTTTGTTTAATGTTTAATAATTAAAACACAAACTTGTTGGAGCTGAGCTTCTGAGTTGACATCTATATCACACACAGTGCAGTGATGTGATTGGTCGATGGAGGCGGGATTGGCGGATGGCGGTTTAGGGCGGGGCATGGCACAGGACGGATATACTTTCCCGACCCGTTTTCGTGGCGGCTTGCAGCGACCCCCCAGCATCAGTCTGTGCTTAGAACCTACAACCATGACAGCATCAGGAAAGTATTTTTAGTTTAAATATATATCAATTTTTTAAATAGTTGCTACATACATTTTCTTTTTTGTTAATTTTTATCTTAATATATTTTTACAAGATTCAAATTTCTACAATTTGAAATCTAGACTTTACTAAATGTGATAGCTAATTTTGGCTTATAGCCGGTTTTTCTAAATTTCATAGCTAGTATTTCAATAAATAAATAAAAATGAGTTTTTTTTATTTTAAAGCCATTTTTTAACAAAATTTGACTGATTTCTATTAAACTTAATGTGTTTTTCATTATTAACTGACTTGGACTTTTCGAAATTTTAGTGTTTCTTGCTTCTGATGATCAGGTTTACTTAATTTCAGCTAGTTTTAAATTTGATAACCATTTTTTATTAACCTGAAATCTAGTTTTTATAAATGTGCTAATTTTAACTAATAACTAGTTTTACTAAAATTGATAGCTAGTTATTAACAAATTTTGAATTTGATAACTAGTTTTTCTTAGACGTGAAAGCTAGTGCTATTTAATTTAATAACTAGTGTTGATTATACTTTAAAACTAGTCTTTTTAAAACCAAATTTAATAGCTGGTTTTTAACTGATAACTATTTTTTTTATTAGACTTGAAAGCTAAGTTTTATTAAATTTGATAGCTAATGTCCAAGCTAGTTTTTAATTTGAACTTTGTTTTTATTAATTTGAAATCTAGCTTTTATAAATGTGATAATTTGAACTAATAACTAGTTTTACTAAATGTGATAGTTAGTTATTACCAAATTTTGATGCTAGTTTTTATTTAATAACTAGTGTTTTATCTACTTTAAAACTAACCCTTTTACCCAATTTAATAGCTAATTCTTTTTAATCGACAACTAGTATTTATTAGTCTTGAAAGCCGATTTTTACCAGTTTGACAGCTAATTATACCCTAGCTAGTTTTAAATTAATAACTAGTGCTTGTTAAACTTTAAAGCTAGTTGTATTTACTTTGATAGCTAGAGTTTAAATTAATGACTTTTTTAAAATGAAAACTGAAAGCTGGTTTTTAACTGATAACTAGTTTTCTAAAACTTAAACGCTCATTTTGTTAAGTGTGTGATTATTTATTAAGTGTGTGTAGTGGAGAGACTACAGCACCTTTATAATGATCCTCAAGCTGCGAGCCCGAGTTGACGGTCACTTTACAAACGGGACACTGGAGACTCGTGCTGCATTTCCTCCTCTTTCTGTATCCCTTTACTGTGGACTCAGAGTCCCACGAACACTTCGGGTCAGCTGGAGGCACCAGAGCAGGGGATTCTGGGATACGCTTGCTCTCACACAGCCTTTGTGAGGCAGAAGTGTGTGAAATGTGTGTTAGCGTGATTGAGATCCCCTGAACATGTACGTCTTCTGGGTGTGATGCCTGTGATGAACAGATGGATGCTGCAGAGGGAGAGAATGGAGAGTAAGACAGACGTTCATGATTGGTGTGTCTACTCTCACGCTCATGTGTGCTTCGTTTGTTTACACACACCTGTCCTCTCCGACAGACTGCCATCCTCCATCTCTCCCTCCATTGGTTTCTTTCTCTCCCTCTCCCTCCACACAGACTTTCCCAGAATCCTTTGCTTGTTCTTCAGCTTGTCTATGGCTTTGAGTTTGCGTGCATGCTTGTGCCCTTTGTAGTGTGCTTCTGCTTGGTTCTGACAACAAACCAGAAGAAAAAGCAGATCATTTTAGACAACCCCCCCTCCCACACCCCTAATTATTAAACAAACAAACAAACAAACAAAAACTGATTATAAATTTGCATGAACTTCAATAAACAAACTAGCAAACAAATAAATAAATAATACTGAAGTAAACAAATGGCAGAAAGTTTCCTTTTCAAAAAACCTGCAACTAAAAGACTGTAAATGTTTACGTGTAGCATAACACGAATTCGCTGTATTAATAATGATGCCAATGGGCGGTCCTCACAAGGAGGGGATGAAAAATCTTTTAGATTCGTACTTGTATTAATTAAAAAGCAAAAGACTAAATAATCATAAAAGAATGGTCTTGTTCGCTAAGAAACTAGCTAGAACTCCAGGTTTCGTCTAGGGAAATTCACAGGAATATAACGGACACAAAGCAAGACCAGGCACACTTCACGAGGGGGTTGATTTCCAAAGAACATGATGGAAGTCATAGAAAGCGGTGAAGAGAGAGAAATCAGCAGCGTGCTCCTAAAATGCACCGCCTTGTTCCATCCACTGCCAAAGCCATGCAGCTTGATTGCCCCAGTTTATTGCCACAGGAGAGACTGAATGGATCAATGCCTGGGAAGTGGTAGCCATGTGCAGGTGGTGAAATAGTAAGTAGCACACAGACTTCAATAGGGTTTTACTCGGGTATAAGAATCAATTGCTCCTGCTGTGGGTAGACCAAGCACTGGGTCTTTACAAGCAGGCCTCTCAGGCTGAATAGTTTCCTGTCTCTCTGCTCAGACTGCTCTGTTCTTGTCATGCTTCCAGTACTTGGTGGACTGGACGTATATATATATATATATATATATATATATATATATATATATATATATAATATGGATGGATAGATATCTATCAATCACACTCCACATGTCCACCAGACGGTAAAACTGAACAGGTGGATGTGGAATCCTATGGCATGTTCAACTCCTATTAACTTCTCGGTTACGCCTGAGTAACTGCACCTGCTGTCACTTCATGTGATTTTATTTAAGGACTCTGATGTTCACAGTTCATTTCAGAAGGTAAATGTGTAACTCTCCTGTACCTCTGTGTCCTCTGACGATTTTGTGCCATTGTGTGTTTTTATCACCGCATATTATTGTGCTCACCTTACTCTGACTCTATAACTGACTGAGACAGAGTGAAAGTGTGTGTGTGTGTGTCCATCTCACTGTTGAGTTGAAGCGCAGGTGACAGATATTGCATGTGATGATTTGTTTCTTCTTTAGCGATTGTGCGATACTTAAAGTGTTGCTGATAACCGCCCTCCGAACAGGATCCATCTTCACACACACACACACACACACACACACAGAACGAGAGGGAAAAAAGCTTAATAACTGTAGTGCTGAAGCTGCATGCAACACTACTTACTGCAAAGATACAAAATGCTAATTTACATTCTCACACACAGACACACACACACACACACACACACACACACACAGACACACACACCGCACTGAAGTTGGAGAAGAGGCTGAGGGGTGTCAAGCTGTTTACTCTCAGTGGCAGAAAGTGCTTCAGGTCAATCTGGGGCTGAACAGGAAGTGAAGTCAGCAGAGCACCGCCCTGTGATGGACTTCCTGTACAGACAGGAAACAGAATTATTTAGATATGAGAGAAATTGTCTTGATTGATGTGACTTGATCTTCTTTGAGATGAATTTTTTCCAGACATTAATTTCTTGTTCATCTCTAACCGTGTGTGTGTGTGTGTGAGTGAGTGAGTGAGTGTGTGTCACCGATTTACCACTCTTAAATTCACCTCTCTCACGAACTCTCTCTAGTCTCTGATTACTGATTACATAAGCTACTCAATATGCAACAGATGGAATGATAGATTAATGGAAAGATATGGATGGATGGAGGGATGAATGAAAGTATAGCTGGGTAGATGGATAAAAAGAGAGATAGATAGATAGATAGATGGAATAATAATGGATGGATGGATGGAAAGAGACTGATGGATGATGCATAGATGGCTGGATAGATAAATTGGATGGCTTGATAGATAGATGGAAATAAGAGATGGCTGGATGCATAGATGGATGGAATGATGAATGGGATGGATAGATGATTGAAAAGAAGAGGTGGACGAATACTTAAATGGAATGATTTAGATGAAAAGCAATGGAACTATTTTCTGACATGTTCTTCGATGAAATATGTAACTGTACCACTGGAGTGATGGATGGAGGGACAGACGGAGGGAGAAACGGACGGAAGGATGGACGGACGGAGGGAGGGATGGACAGGTCTCCCTATCGTCAAGAGACAGTAAAGGATGTAGACAGCTAGTACTATGGGTCAGATAATCCCTCCCTAAGGAACCACCATTACACATGTAAAATAACTCAGTTGGATATAAATAAGATGAAGCTGCGAGCGAGCCAGCGCCAGGATCCCATGGAAAATCCGATGCCTGCTTTAGTTTGGATTGTTTCCACGGAATTGATGGGTCTGATGTGGACGCATGCCAGAGAAGCGCTGCTATGCTGAAACAGAGACGCTCTACAATGCGGAGTGTGAACAATACGCAGCGACTAAAGCTTTTAGCACGCTGAGGCCATTCAGCGCCGTGAACTATAGCGTGCGGAACATTCCATTTCCTCCATGGCTTAAAACACCACGGTGCTCAATGAATACCTTGTTATTGTGGCTAAGTCCATTTTATGTGTGTGTGTGTGTGTGTGTGTGTGTGTGTTTGTTTATTTATCTACGTATCTACTTCAAAATGTTTTAATAACTGTGGTCATGTAAGGAAATAAAATAATATAAATAAATAAATAAGTAAAATTCAAAAGCAACATTTGAAATATTTGCATATTATGGAAATGATCTGCAAATACTCTAATGTACTGTGGGATGCTTAGAGATCAGAGCGGGTCAGAGTTAAATTAGCATAATCAGTCAGGCCATTTTGCGGGGTATTTTTTTATGTGATGCACTCACGCAGAGAGGGGGGGCTAGAGCAGCTTTTCAACCTCTCTCTCTGTCTCTCCCTCTCTCTCTCCATCCATCCATCCCCTGGTGTGCATTCTAATTAGACTCATTCAGAGGAATGTAATTATAATGGCTGTTCTGGGACATTAAGAGAATCGCCTTTTACACCACAAATCAAAAATGTTTTGTTTTTTAAAACCCGTAGCAAAAATAATCCACCCCAATTCCAGACTGTCCCATCAGCCTTAATGAAGCATTTGAGGAAGTTTGCTTTGATCTTCAGGATTACACCTGCTCCAAAGAGCTTAGTGTAAAAATTTACCACAAAGAACTCTGGGTAAAAGTTGCTTTAAATAATTGTGGTTAAATCCTACGCCAAACATTCTGGATTTTTTTTTGTAATTAACATTTTTTTTATTGATTCACAAGCTAGCACACAACATACAACATGAATCAAACTTTGTTTTTTTTTTTGACCCCCGCTATAACCCCTCCCCCTACCAACCTCCCACCCCACCCTGGTCGCCCCCGAAAACATTCCTGTGGTCAATAGAACATAGACTCACATATCAAAAAGTAAACAAATAAATAAAATAATGTCATAACAATAAATAACAATAAAAAACAACAACCAATAGTAATAGTAAAAATATGCACAATTAAAAAAAGAAAGGAAGACACAACAATCAGGTATCATCATAAACTCTAAGTTATACTCTCCACTTTCTCTCCTCGAAAGCCCCCCAAAAACGCCAGATAACTGCCCCACTTCTTCCTGAAGATATTCCCAACACCCATCCTTCTGCTCGACCCCTCCTCAAAGGCAGCAACCCTCCCCATCTCCACACACCACTCTGGAAATGAGGGTGCTCCATCTGATTTCCATCCCCTTAAAATCACCTGCCTCCCAATCATCACACTGGTCAAAACCCACTTTATTTTGTCCCTGTCCTCCAATTTTATGACCTCCCCGTCTCCCAATATACAGAGTCTAGGGGAGAATGAGATTCCAGTGTTCAACACCTCACATACGAAGCCCTGCACCTTCAACCAGAATTCTTGGATCTTACGACACCCCCAAAAAACATTGGGTGGTGTCGCCAACTGCTGAATTGCATCGCCAGCATGTGGGTGTGTCTTTAAGACCAAGCCTATACAATTTAGAGGGGGTCCAATAGAACCGCTGTAAAATCTTAAATTGCATAAGGCGCACCCTTGCATCCATAGATGCAGTTTTTATATTTTTTAAAATCCTCGCCCACTCTCCCTCCCCCAATTTCAAGTTTAAATCATTCTCCCATAATCTCTTGAGAGTGGTCGAGACTCCATCCCCTAGACTCTGAATCAGTAAGGAGTAGTACACTGATGTTTCATGTCCTCTTCCGAAAGCAGTAATCACTTCTCCCAAAGTATCTGCCACTCTAGGGGGGGTGCACACTACTCCCAAAAATAGTACAGAGCAAGTGGCGTAATTGAAGATACCTAAAAAACTGAGACCTGGGAATCCGAACCTGTCGAACCAATTTTTCAAAAGATATCATCACACCACCCTCATAAAGATCTCCGAGAGTATTAACCCCCCTCGTGATCCACACTGACCAACAAAAAGGGGACAATGGGCCAAATGTCTGAGACCAAACGCATAATAATAAAACAGAATCTTGGGAAGGCCTAGCCCACCCTTGTCGATCGGCCTGTGTAACTT
>JAFFST010055095.1:12466-25640 GCA_022414735.1 Noturus placidus | reverse complement strand
ACACACAAACACGCACACACACACACACACACACTCTCACACACCACACCACACTCACTCACACACACATACACCCACCCACACACACACACACACCCCACATTAACACACACACACACAAACACAAACACTTACACACACACCACAGACACACACAATCACAATCACACACACACACACACACACACACACACACAATCACACAGACACAATCACAACACACACACACACATACTCACACACGCACACACACGGACACAAACACACACACACACACACCCCTACCCCTCTCTCACACACACACACACACACATATACACACAAACACGCACACACACACACACACATACACTCTCACCACACACCACATACACACAGACACACACACACACACACACACACACACACACACACACCACATAAATATATTCTGTGAATGAAACTCAACATGTTCACATTGTTCAGTTTGTTTTTCTCTTTTATTTTAGATTTCTGTTCTCTGACTCTGGATCCCAACACGGCACATCGTTACCTCATTCTGTCTGAGAAGAACATAGCGGTGAGACGCAGTGAGAGAGAGCAGCAGTGCTCTGATCATCCAGAGAGATTTGACTCCTTCTATCAGGTGTTGTGTAAGGAGAGTGTGTGTGGACGCTGTTACTGGGAGGTGGAGTGGAGCGGTATTGATGTGGAATTTTCAGTCTCATATAAAGACATCAGGAGGAAAGGACGGGGTAAAACGTGTGGGTTTGGACTCAACAATCAGTCCTGGAGTCTGCGGTGTTTTTCTTCTTCTCTCTCTTTCTATCACAACAACATTGAGACTGAGCTCAGTGTTCCATCATCCTCCAGAATTGGAGTGTATGTGGATCACAGTGCAGGAAGTCTGTCCTTCTACAGTGTCTCTGACATGATGAAGCTCCTCCACAGAGTCCACACCACATTCACTCGGCCTCTATACGCTGGGTTTGGACTTAACTGGTGTGGTTCTGCATCTGTGAGATTGTGTGATCCAAAATAAAGTGTGTAGTGTTTTATGTAAAATTCCTGCACGTAGCCACATTGTTGCTCAGTCATCTGTCTCACTAGCACACAATCCATCTGCACAAAAACACACATTTTAATGTTTTCATTCAAACAGATTTTACAATAATTAAAAATGAAATGTTAAAAATTAACTGTCAGATAAGAAACTAGTAAAAATGAAAAGAAAATGATCAAATGATATCTCGTGACCGTAGCATTATACAGTTCTATCTGTTTGTTTCATATTAATCACCCTCTCATTAAATAACTAATAAACTGTAATAAAGCCAGTACAGAACAACATTTTAAACCTCTTAAGGTCACACTATATACAAATAAAATATAAACTTTTGAGGGAATTTGATTTTTCTGGTTGTATTCTAAGATGTAAAATAAACTCTTTAAAATCTGAAGTTGTTTCTAAACCCTGAGATTTCATTGTAAAACATCGAACACTATTTAAAATCCATTACAACATACAGTACATGATTGGTTAAGGCCGCCTGTGTTGTGTTCATCCCATATTCACCCTGGATGATGATTGGCCGGCAGATAGAACACCTTATAAATCCAAGATTATCTGTGGGTTTGGAATTGGTTTTAAAATATTTCAATAAACGCTTTGCAAAATAAAAGATAAAACCACAAGAGATCAGTGATGAAGTTTGTGTGGTTAACTCATTTTCAACCAAAATGCCAGACAGAAGCTTTTAATACTGAGGTCAGGATTTGTTTATGACATATCTTTTAATGTTCTAATATATGTTGTGTGTGTGTGTGTGTGTGTGTGTGTGTGTGTGTGTGTGTGTGGATAATGATGATAAATATGTCTCTGATAACTGTATCTGTCTGTGGTCTGACTCCTGATTTGGAATCTGAACATGATTGTTCATTTTCAATTAAATAAAAAAGTCCATTACAGTTCTCTGTTCTGATTGGTCAGAAGGTGTTTATTAGTTTTCTATAACAGCAGCTCTGACCGTTTTGTAGGTTTATTGTAACGTACGGGGGAGTTGGGGAAGCAGGTGCGGGCAGCGAGGTGGAAGTGAAGCTGTGAGGCGAGCGTAGACGAGCAGCGCGGACGAAGAGAGGCGATTGAGCAAACAACGTAGAATGGGCGAGAAAGTAGGCGTAGTTGGGAAACAGGCACAAGTTCAGTCGATCGGACAAACAATGAAGACAGGGCTAGGCAGAAATTGTAGTTAAAGAAAGCCAGTCGAAGTAAATGAGTAAGCAAAACGAATGATCAGGCTTGGTAACGCTGAGGAACGAATAAACAAAACATATACTTCGCACTGAGTGAAGGCGATAGGTGTGTATATATGTGAGCGTGAAGATTGGGTGTGTGATTGGTGACAGGTGTGTGAACTTCAAAACTCCGGGGAGGGTGCGCGCATGTGTGTAGGTGTGGGGTCATGGGAGATGGAGTTCGAAGGAGAGCGCATGCGTGTAGGGGAGGTAGGTGTGGGATCATCGAAAATGGAGTTTGGGTCAGACTGAGCTGTGACAGAGCTCCCCCTCAAAGGCTCAGAGGAGCCAGAAGGGTTTCTGATGGCATTTCTGTAGCTAGCGGTCAGTCGACTGCTGGTTTGAGTTTCAATACATGGAATGAGGGGGATAAACGACTATGACATGCAGGTCCAGGTGGTAAGTTACTTCGGTAAGAAGCCCTTGAACTTTGGTGTGAGCTTCCTGCTGCCGGAAGGTAGCTTCAGGTTACGTGTGGACAGCCATACCCGGTCGCCTGGCTGGTACTCAGGGGGTGTACTGCGGCTGTCAGCTTTGCGTTTATACATGCTGGCGGCGTTCCTAAGATGGCGATGGGTCTCTGCCTATACCTGTTCACTCCTCTGGAACCACTGGTCCACGGCTGGTGAGGCGTAGCATTCCAAGGGAACAAGGGAGGTTGGTACCCCAGCACGCACTGGAATTGAATAAGTGAGGTGGCCGAATGACGGAGCCCATGGTGGATACGTGCTCCACTCCTCTGGGTGGTTGGAGCAGTAAGTGCGCAGGTACCGGCTTAGTTCCTGGTTCACTCGTTCTAATTGCCCGTTGGCCTGTGGATGGTAACCTGAGGTGAGGTTGGTGACCACATACCTGGGACGTGAACTGTAGACTCCGGTCGCAGACGATCTCCTCGGGGATGCCGAAGTGCCGAGAGACATGCTGAAAGAGTAGTTCGGCCATCCGGAGAGCGGAAGGTAGAGCGGGTAATGGAATGAAGCGTACGGCTTTATAAAATTGGTTGACTATGACACAAATGGTGGTGTTGCCCTGGGAGGGTTATAACTCAGTGACGAAATCGATTGACAAATGGGATCAAGGGCGTTCGGGTATGGGTATTGGTACGAGTCTCCCAGCTGGGAGTGATCGAGGGATCTTGTGCTGGGCGCACGTGGATCAAGATGCCATTGTTCGAGGGATGTCTCTTTCCATCCCGTGCCACCAATATTTCTCCTGCAGGAGGTGACATGTCCGATGTGCTCTTAGATGGCCCGTCCCAGGTGTCGTGTGTGCCCAGGTGATGAGCTCCTGACGGTACTCTTCGTGGCAAAATAGACAGTTGGAGGGACACTTTCATGGTACTTGTGAACATGGGACCTTTTCTAGTTCCCGGTCCAATCCCCAGTCCAGAGCGTTGACCACGCAGGATGGATTTATGATGCACTCCTCGTGTGTGTTAACCCGGGCGGGGTGATCCAGGCATGAAAGGGCATCTGCTTTAAGGTTCTTGGACCCAGGACTATAGGACAGCGTGAAGTTAAACCTGGTAAAAAAATAAGGCCCATTGGGCTTGGCGGGCATTCTGTCTTTTGGCGGTTCGAAGATATTCCAGGTTCTTGTGGTCTGTGTATATGACAAAGGGATGGTTCGCCCCCTCCAACCAGTGGTGCCACTCCTCTAGTGCCTGCTTAATGGCCAGTAACTCTCAGTTACCCACATCGTAGTTCTGCTCAGCCGGTGAAAAAGTGCATAAAAAGAAAGCAATGGGGTGTAGCTTTGGCCTTTCTTCGAATTACTGGGACAGAACAGCTCCTGTTTCAGAAGCATCCACCTCCACCACGAAGGGTCTTGAAGGATCTGGATGTCGTATGACAGGAGCGTTAGTGAAAGCTGTCTTAAGCTTGTTGGGCCGTGGCGCTCCAGTTCAGGTGTCCTGGTTTCCCTTTGAGGAGAGTCGTGAGGGGTTTTAGCGATGGTGCTGAATTTCCTGATGAATCGGCGGTAAACGTTGGCCAACCCCAGGAACCGTTGTAGCTCCTTTATTGTCCGGGGCGTGGGCCACTCCACTTCTCCCTTGACCTTCCTTTGGTCCATGGAAACCCCCCCCCCCAGTGGACTGATAATGTACCCCAGAAAGGCAATGGTGTTTTTGTGGAACTCACACTTTTCTGCATTATGTATAGCTAGTTCTCCAGCAGTCGGCATAGGACCTGTCCCATATGTTGGGTATGTTCCTCTGGGGAGTTGGAGTAAATGAGGATGTCATCTATGTATGCGATCATGTGGCGCTCCAGCATGTGTCGTAGCATGTCGTTAATTAAACATTGAAAAACAGAGGGAGCGTTCGCAAGATCATACAGTGTCACCTGGTATTCGTAGTGCCCCGAGGTGGTACTGAACCCTGTCTTCCAATCGTCACCCTCCTGTATCCATACGAGGTTGTAGGCACTCTGCAAATCGAGCTTGGTAAACACAGTGGTGGTTCGTAGCTGCTCCAGGTCAGAGGGGACAAGAGGCAGGGGATAGCAGTACTTTATGCTACACTGGTTTCAACCTCGATAATCGATACAAGGCCATAGCCCCCCCCCCTTTCTTCTCAATGAAGAAAAACCCCACGGAGGCTGGTGACGTGGATGGCCTTATATAGCCCTGTTGCAGTGCTTCCTGTATGTACTCCTCCATAGCCTATTCTCTGATGGTTAAAGAGTAGATTTTTCCTCCTGGTGGGGTGGCTCCTGGCAGGAGCTCGATGCTACAGTCATATTCGCGGTGAGGGGGTAAGCTACTTGCTCTCCTTTTACTGAATACCTCTCGAAGGTCATGGTAGATCTTGGGAATCAACGCCTGTTTAGCCTGAGCTGGGCTTTGTATGGACATTGACAACATTAGAATCACTGGGTCCTGGATACAATAGTGAAGGCAATGTGCCGACCAATGAGTGATCTCCCATTGGGTCCAAGAAATCTGAGGTTTATGATGCTCCAACCAGGGGAGTCCGAGAACTACGGGGTGATGAGCGGTTTCAATGACGTAAAATATGATGGTCTCGTGATGCAGAGCGGTGGTCCACACTTGAATCGGTTCTGTACAGTGGGTGATGACGCCCCTCCCTATGGGGGCTCCATCGATGACTTGAACACAGCGGGGGTGTTTGAGAGGACGAACAGGGAATTTATACTGTTCGACAGTTTCTTGGGCGATGAACTTCCCTGCCGCTCCGGAATCAATCAAAGCTTCTATGACACAAAATTATCTGAGTCTTCTAACATCACTTGAAATGTAAAAGCAGAGTAAGTTGCACACTGAGTGACAGGTTGGGTACTCACCCTGAGGTGTTGGCACGGTTTCAGTGGGCATTGTTGCACAGCGTGATCCTTCTTGCCAAAGTAGAAGCAGCAATGCTCCCGGCATCGTCTCTCTCTTTCTTCGTTGCTCACCTGGGTCTTTCCTAGTTCCAAAGGTTTGCCCGGGCTCGCGGGAACCGGCAATTCTGCTTCACTGTGCCTGGTGGACCGGCCCCGGAGTAGGCGGTCCAGGCATGTAGCATAACTGATGAGGGCGTCGAGTGCTGCTTCATCATCACGACACGCCAGCTTTTTGATGATATCGGCGTTTAAACCTCGGTGGAACATGGTTTTCAGTGCTGGCTGATTCCATCCGCTCCTAGCAGCGATGTTCCGAAATTCCAAGGCATAATCAGATACACACCATGCTCTTTGTATCAATGGCAATAGCTCCTCCCCTGTTGTTCGGTCGTCAGGGGAATGATCAAAGACAGTGCAGAAGCGAGTTGTTAGTTGCTCATACAAACGAGGCACACCTCCCCTCTTGTTCCCACTCCGCGGTTGCCCAAAGGAGTGCTCTCCCAGTTAGAAGTTGCATGAAATGGACAATTTTTTTGTTTTTCCGTCATCCCTGGATAAGTCGAGAAGAAGAGGGAGCACTGGAGGAGGAAACCCTGACAGCGAGCAGGATCACCATCGTACTTGCTGGGTATTGGGGTTGACGGTAAGCAAGGAGTGGGCGTGGCACTTGCGTTGGCAGCTCTAGCGGTTTGGTCGAGCCGAGCAAGCTGCTCAGTCATGGCTGTGAGTCGGAGCTCGTGGTCGCTGATCATACGGCCATGTCCCTCAATGGCTTGCGGTCAACGGGGATCACCCGCTGCTTCCATCATAGGCGACATATTCTGTCACATACGGGGGAGTTGCAGAAGCAGGCGCGGTCAGCGAGGCGGAAGTGTAGCCGCGAGGTGAGCGTAGACGAGCAGCGCGAACAAAGAGAGGCGATTGAGCAAACAACGTAGAAAGGGTGAGACAGTAGTCATAGTCGGGAAACAGGCACAAGTTCAGTTGATCGGACAAACAACATAGAATGGGCTAGGCAGTAATCGTAGTCAAAGAGCGGAAGGTGAGCTCGAGGGAAACGAGTAAGCAAAGCGAATGATCAGGCTTGATAACTCTGAGGAACGAATCAACAAGACGTATACTTCGCACTGAGTGAAGGCGATAGGTGTGTATATATGCGAGCATGAAGATTGGGTGTGTGATTGGTGACACGTGTGTGAACTTCAGAACTCCAAGGAAGGTGCACGCATGCGTGTACGTGTGCGGTCATGGGAGATGGAGTTCGAAAGAGAGCGCATGCGTGTAGGGCAGGTAGGTGTGGGATCATGGGAGATGGAGTTCGGGTCAGACTGAGCTGTGACATTTATATTAATGCACTCATTCTTACACTCATTATCATTTCTATAGTAACAGCTCATTCACAGGGACTTTGGTTGTTCCACATAAACATATTAAAAACATGTTTAATTGCTGATATGGTGACGTTTTCTTAACTTAAGGAGACGTTTATTTAATGTTTATGGACGGAGTCTCCAGTGTCAACACTTTGTAACAGTCAGAGGTAAAGCTGTAATGTTAAGTTTTCTGACATCTTCAGTACAGATGAGTTTACGCTTTGTGGTTTCTCAGTAACGTGACAAGCTGTATAATGAGAGGCAGGTGATTGCAAACATTCATCAAAATTTAATATAGCTATAAACAGATAAAAACATGATGTTATAGACAAAAATGTCTATGGGAAAGACACATGGAATTTTTGCCTTCTAAAATGTTGCAACGTCCAATAAGTTTTTGGCACCATAATGAACACTGAAATTATTTTAGACCTGTGTGTAAACAAATAAAAATGAAAGAAACATTACTTGTTGTAATAAACATTCATTTATTTAGATTTCTATTCACACTCATCACTAAATTCCAAAGTGGTAGTTTTAGTGTTTGTAGTAAGACACAGTCCTGCTGTAAATCATCTTGTGTGTCTTTTAGTGAAGATACAGAATTGATGTTAAAAGGTTACAACTCGATTGTATTAGCCTATTATACACTTCTATCTGGCGTTCTGGTTTTAAAACATGATTTAACCACATACACTTCATAGAAAGAAAGGAGACAGGGAAAATGGAAAGCAAAGAATATAGAAAAAGAAAGAAAATGAAACCCTTTGAATCGCACTTGTGAGCCGACTCATTGGAGAACGGCACGTCACTAACGAACAGCGTTATACATTCTATTAAAATACAGAAATCCATCTCTGCCCACACTTATCATTTAAAGTTCATGTCTAGGCTGCACTAAAACATAATTCACTTTAAACAATGCCTTTATTTCACATTGACCATTTATTTCTTATACATTTAAAACTTTAAATTTCTATTATTTAAACTTTTTTGTTTTATACTTTCTATTACCGGACTCTAGTGGACACTTGAAGCCATGAGAAAAAAATCATTTGCAACATTTTTGCTGGAAAATTTCAACTCGCCTTCACTACAGACTGAAAATGTGTCTTATCATAAGTGGATAATAAATATAATGTCAATAATATTTATTCATTAAGAGCTTTGTGTACTAAGCGGGTGTAATTTAACAGCAGTGGGTTATTATCGTAAAACAAAGATTATAAATACAGTAAATGTCATGATTATGATGTAGTTCTACGTTAGCCAGTATTTATTGGTATTTAAGGTGTAATGCTTGCGAGAAACACACACATGAGCTGTTCCTATAGAAACACTAATGATTTGCAGGTGCACTACTGTCAGAGCTGCTGTTAATCAACACCTTCTGACCAATCAGAATCCGGAATTAAGCAGTGCTCTGCATGTTATACTATAGAGAGGCCTGAATTTCAATTTTAAACTTGGGGAGGATTTTCCCCTTTCATGGATCACATGGGGGGATTTATCAACATTGGGGGAGAGAATAATTTTTGACACATTCGTCTAAATTAACCTTCTTCATTTATTAATGTCTACAAAATGTTTATGTATGACCTGTGTATTATTTTCAGTTCTTTGTTTTTGTCAAAACTTTTTGCAACATTTGCCATTTTCTCTTCCAAATTGACATGAAGAAATCTGTTTAAACTATATATTAATGTCGTTTGTATCTTTCATGTGTTTCAGTTTAACTCCTCGTCATCTCTTTCTATTTGCTGATGACTCTGTTGAAGTCAAAGTGCTCATGGGACGGTCCAAGCTCTGAAATATCCATAAGATTTGTGAGACTTGTAATATTCAGTGAATTTCTTAATGTACAATATGGCGGTGTCTGTCTTACCTCAGGGGCTACGAGCGCACGCGTTACTGCTGCCTCTTTCTGAGAGAAGTGTTATGTGACTTGTTAAGAAGTTGTTTGTCATCAGAATTTAACAGAGAAGATTTCGTTACCAAAGACATTAAATCAGCTCTTCAATTTATTGCTGTGTGCCTCAGTGTGTTAATTCTGATGGGTATAATTAAAAAAAACTGTTTGTGTTTCCAGTACTACACACGTACTAAAGATGTGAGTATCATAAAAATACCAAAAATACCTTTCCACAGTCTTTGAGCTCTTGTTTGAATATTAACATTGAGATTGAAAGTTTACTGTTTTCTGATATGTAGGACTTTTAGGAATGAGGTGGACATTCACCTTACTCCACAGGAAAACCAGACATTCAATGGCCTAGATGGCAGTGGAGTTTTCACAGAGATGGACTCGTTACTGGTGCCCACCACTGTGCTTTCTGTGTAAGTACTTTGTGCTATTTTTGTGAATATTCATAGGTCAGATTCATGACAATTTGTCACATGAATATGTATTCTGTTTTTGATAAATAGTTTGTTCAAATTGCAGCTCAATGTTCGTTCATATTGCAGCTCTTACCACGGCCTCTTGAAAATTCTGAGGGAGTTAGAGGATCTGAATGTGTCACAGGTCTGAATTTGGTGTCGCAGAAAGCAGTGTCCCTCTAGCTGATGCCATTTTCTTCTAATCTCTATACTTTAAAATTATACAAAGTATAAGTATTATAAAAAGTTTACAATTATCACTGATTCTACTTTAGATAAAACAAAGGTAACATTGTGCTGTCGCCAAGTTTTCATCGGATCTTACGAACAACCATGACTAGCTTGTAGCGGGCTAGCATCACCTTACCGTTAGCCTGGTTTACATTTCACATTTATCTCATTTACTGCTGTTTTAAAGGTGAACATATCAGTTGTCTCTCCACTTTTGAGTGTAGATGAGGACTCCCTCAAGCTGCACATGGTGCTGTTAGAATTTTAGGCCATGGAGTAACAGATCGGCGGCCTATTAGACAAGCAGGCCCAGTTGCACGAGCAAGGAACCGTGCGGGAAACAGCTTGTACTACCACATACAAGTCCAAGGTAAGCACACACTCCCAGCCCCTCTACGCCATGTGTGTCTCTGTGCATGGGCCGTGCACCCAAGACATATCCAGCCCAGGTCTTTGTTTTGCCGGCGCAGACACATCAGAGACTTTGGGTGCACCAGCAGCGGAAGGTGCAGGACAGACCCCAAGCGAGGACCTCTCCCCCTCCGCCACCCCCTGTCTTAGAAATTCCAACCAGGACCTGCTTCACCCCTCTTCGTCCGACCAGACCAAATGCCATGATCTTCGGGGACTCCATTGTGCCGAACGTCTGTGTCGCTTCATCTAAGGGTAAGTTCAGGCTATTAAATTAAAACCAGACAGTATTATAACTAATGAAACAATGGTGGAATTTCGTGATAAAAAAGACATAATTTGGAAGCCGAGATATTCTTCACAAACAGCTCGTTATGAATTCCGACTTTAAATGGTAGAGCGCATCACATACATATGATTGTGTGAAGAAGGTCCACGCGACGCAAACCATGGCCTTGACAATATGAAGCAGACAACAGGATCATAATACAGCACTTGAGACAGAATTAAGGGCAGTGCAGCGCTGATTGTGGAATGAAATTCTAAAAGAAAGACATACTTGTTTGTTTGCGTCTGTGGATTCAGATTATCATTTGATCCGAGATGAAGCTAATACATTTGTGCGGGAATTTCCAGCATTATAAAGCAGAGTTTTTTCAAATTCAATCCCTGACTGTATTTTTTTTTATTTCATTATTATTTATAAATGTATTTATTTGTAATTTAAAAGTTACTTCTTCTTCTTCTTCTTTTTTTCTTCTTCTTCTTCTTCTTCTTCTTCTTCTTATTATTATTATTATTATTATTATCCGGCCGCTATTTTTACCTCCACTATAATGTAACAACTGAGCCTACCATTTCCACTTAAAGTGCAATATTTGTATATTAGGATGGTAATTGTGTTGTGTTGTCTGAGATGTGTGTGTTGAATGTATCGTGTTGTTACCAAATGTAAAATGTATATGGTGAATAATCTTATATCGATACAGATTCTACACTGCTTTTGAATAAATTAGTACTCACTGAAATGCTGTGTGTAAGATATGAAATGATACTTTTACAATGAGCATTTTATTACATTATGTATTAATATAATATAATAAGTGACTCATTGAATCCGTCATTTAACCGATTAGTTCAAAACGGTTGATTCATGAATGAAGGAAGGAAGTGTCTCTTTTTGAATGGATCATTGAATCACTGACTCACCCATTTCATTCAAAAACACTGAATTGCCGCTCAAGAGGGGAACAGTGCGGCATACGCTGTGGTGCAGGAAGGCAGAGCGCCATCCTCAGCTGAGCAGGGGGACTGAGCAATGACCTCAGCTGGGCAAGGAGGTTGTGCCAGGGCTTCGTGGACTTGAGACTGGTCTTGGAGCCCCGAGGCATGAGACTGGCCCTGGAGCTCGGGGACTTGAGACTGGCCCTGGAGCTCGCGGACTTGAGACTGGGCCTGGAGGTTGGGGACTTAAGACTGGGCCTGGAGCTCAAGGGCGTGAGGTGCGACCCAGGGCTCAGGGGCGTGAGGCGTGACCCGGGGCTCAAGGGCGTGAGACGCGACTCGGTGCTCAGGGGCGTGAGGCGGGACTTGGCTCTTGGACGTTCCTTGGCTCCTGGATGTAACTGGGCTCTTGGACCTAACTGGGCTCTTGGATGTGTGTTGGCTCTTGGACGTAACTGGGCTCTTGGACCTAATTGGGCTCTTGGACATGCCTTGGCTCTTGGACGTGGACGTAACTTGGCTCCCGGGTCTGGGCGTGGACGTAACTTGGCTGCTTCAGGCAAAATACAGGTTCGGTGCCTACGCACTGCTACCAGGGGGATCGATGACCAACACTGGTGCAGTGCCTGTGCACGGCCACCAGGGGAAACCGTGAAAGTGTTATTGTGCATGTTGTTTTCCAAGTTATGGGAGAGGGTCTGCATCCAGCCCGGCCCTTAGATCTCCTGGCAGGACATCCAGAGACTGGATGGACACTGTGTTAGGTGGATTCTATACGGTTTCATATTCACTTGCATTCGCGCCGCAGCTTCAAATTTTTTCACTCTGTGGCTCGTTTGAACCACGTGTTTTTGCTCAGATCAAACGAATGATTTATAGATGGGGGTAAGGTGATCCGTCTTGGGATTATGAATATATATATATGGCAATTTTATATGGGATGGCTTCGCCTATTCCCTTTGTTGAATAAACATTATAATTTGAAAGACAAACTCCCTAAAGAATTTCATGTGAATAAGACACCTTGCGCACCACCACGTAGAACTAAAGTTCCAAGCCTAAATTCCAGCGCTGCCGCTACTCCAATTTCGAAGAAAAAAAACCCACTCATGCTAAACCGCCCACACATTTAGCGCGAGCACTGTCCTGTAGTGCTCATCTCCCATTGACCAGTAAGGTCATTAAAAAACATCAATCTTCTTTTGGTTCAGCCATTCTTGCGTTGATTTGGATGTATTCTTTGGGTCATTGTAATGCGGAAATGTGAAATTTCTTTTCATCTTCAGTTTACTAGCAGACCTGAAGGTTTTGATCTAAAATTGACTCGTATTTTTAGCTATACATGATTCCCTCCAACTTGGTAAGAACCTCAAGTCTGACTAAAGAAGTTCACCCCTAAAGCATGATGCTACCACCAGCATGCTGCACAGTGCATTAGGTGTTCTTATGTTGATGTTTGCTGAATGTTTTTTTTTTGTGAGAAAAGGCTTCGGTGTAGCCACCTTACCCCATAGCCCAGACATGTGAAGATATGAGAGATTGTTGCAGAGAGTTATCAGGACTTAACAGATATTCCTGGGGGCAGCTGTGGCTCAGGTGGTAGAGTGGGTTGTCCACTAATCGTAGGGTTGGTGGTTTTGATTCTCTGACTGCATGACTCCACATGCCGAAGTGTCCTTGGGCAAGACACTGAACCCCAAGTTGCTCCCGATGGCAAGTTATCACCTTGCATGGCAGCTCTGCTACCATTAGTGTGGGTGAGAATCGGTGAATGAGACACAGTGTAAAGCGCTTTGGATAAAAGCATTATATACAGTGCCTTGCGAAAGTATTCGGCCCCCTTGAACTGTTCGACATTGTTCCACGTTTCAGGCCTCAAACATAAAGATATAAAACTGTAATTTGTTGTGAAGAATCAACAACAGGTGGGACACAATC
>JAFFST010055094.1:46916-65167 GCA_022414735.1 Noturus placidus | reverse complement strand
GCGAGGCCTAGTGCTGCGAGGCCTAGTGCTGCGAACCTTAGTGCTGCGAGGCCTAGTGCTGCGAGGCCTAGTGCTGCGAGGCCTAGTGCTGCGAACCTTAGTGCTGCGAGCCTAGTGCTGCGAGGCCTAGTGCTGCGAGGCCTAGTGCTGCGAGGCCTAGTGCTGCGAACCTTAGTGCTGCGAGGCCTAGTGCTGCGAGGCCTAGTGCTGCGAGGCCTAGTGCTGCGAGGCCTAGTGCTGCGAGCCCTAGAGCTGCGAGGCCTAGAGCTGCGAGGCCTAGTGCTGCGAAGCCTAGTGCTGAGAGGCCTAGTTATCCTTTTAAATGAAAATCCACTTCGTTTTTCCCCTTAAATGAATCTGCAGATTTTTGCACACAGCAAATGCTGACACGCGTCATTCTGGGCTCAGAGTATGAGGATCAATCAGGCGAAATGAAAAGGACGACAGAAACGCTGACATTTCCCCTAACGCTAACGCGTGTGTCTCTCTCTCCCTCGAGCGGCCCGCTGCTTTCGACTCGCTGCTTTTTCCTGCTCTCGTTTAATCTCGTCTCTCTTTGAGGAACGAGATGACACCAACACGCTCGTCTACCGCTTCTCCAGTCAAGTCTAGTAGTTTTTGCAAGCAGCAATAGAGACAGCGTGAGGCTGTGGGCTAATAACGCAGGGACCGTCGATCTTAGCGCGATCTAACGATTAGCACACAGCAAAAAAGCAGAGTTAAGAGACGAGAGATCAAACAGGAGGGAAAGAAAATGGAAGCACCACGAGGGCCACTTTGCTGTTTGAACGCTTTCGCCAGGAATAACAATCCATAATTCATGAGCCTCCGTCTAGCCCACAGACACACAGCCAACGTAGCATTTATTATTCATCGCGTACACCTCACGTGTCGAGCTTTCAGACTAATGGAGTGTAAAGGGTTTCGAAGTTTTCCCGGTGTTGCACGTCAAGGGCAACTCATCTCCGTTTTGCTACCTGGAATGAAAAAGGTTTAACCGGCGGAAATTAGCGGGTTGAAATTAGCGCTAGGTGGAAAACGTAAAACACAAAGCTTCACAAAGTCAAATATTAACCTTACTGTTTTACACCGAGCCACGTACGAGACTAAAAGTGGATGAAGGTTTCCTCCGAGTCATGCTAGTAGACTAGCGTGCGTGCGCACACACACACACACACACACACACACACACACACACACAGAACATGGGAGAATTCCACACTGAGGTCATGCACCTCAAATAAACCCAAGCAAATGAGAAAAGGCCTTTGATATCAACTTCAGAACTATTTTTATTTCTCCAAACGCGCTTGGCCTGAAGGTCGGAAAACGTTTATTTAATCACGTCATCCATGCCAGCTGAGCTTCGTAAGCATGAACAGTCTGAGAAGAAATACCTATTTTCATGAACAGATATTTTACATGCACCATGACCTTCATCCCAAATTCAGTCAATCAGCTGTTTTGGTGTCAGATGTCTGCATATTTGTGCATTTATGTTTCCAGTGAAGATACAAAACAAGAGCTTACATGCTGTCAATTGTACTACAGGGATTAGTACAGATTCTCTAGTGCACTACAGGGATTAGTATAGGTTTTATAGTGCACTACAGGGATTAGTACAGAATCGCTACTGCACTACAGGGATTAGTACAGGGTTTATAGTGCAGTACAGGGATTAGTACAGAATCGCTACTGCACTACAGGGATTAGTACAGAATCGCTAGTGCACTACAGGGATTAGTACAGGCTTTAGAACACACTACAGGGATCAGTACAGGCTTTAGAACACACTACAGGGATCAGTACAGAATCGCTAGTGCACTACAGGGATTAGTACAGGCTTTATAGTGCACTACAGGGATTAGTACAGAATCGCTAGTGCACTACAACGATGAGTACAGGCTTTATAGTGCACTACAGGGATGAGTACAGGCTTTATAGTGCACTACAGGGATTAGTACAGGCTTTATAGTGCACTACAGGGATGAGTACAGGCTTTATAGTGCACTACAGGGATGAGTACAGGCTTTATAGTGCACTACAGGGATTAGTACAGGCTTTATAGTGCACTACAGGGATTAGTACAGGCTTTATAGTGCACTACAGGGATTAGTACAGGCTTTATAGTGCAGTACAGGGATTAGTACAGAATCGCTAGTGCACTACTGAGATTAGTACAGGCTTTATAGTGTTCTATAGAATTATAATCGGCTCTATAGTGTACTATATGAACTATTATAATCTTTATAGTTATAAGATTTATGGTGCCGTACAACCATTGCTATAGAACTGTACAAGAGATCTCTTTCACAGCCGGTTGTTTCATAAAGCTTTTAAGCACATTTGTAATCTCGTAGAAGCCAGACTGGATCCGACTGCTGCAATGTGTGTAATAAGAAAATGAAAAGAAAAAAATAGGCCAGAGTTTATATGGTCAAAGCAACAAGTATTTTACCAACAAATTATCCGTCAGCCGCCTACATAATCGACTTCCTGGACAATAAGTTCTATCAGGAACCGAGCCACAGCTGATATTCTGACTCGCAGGCAACTGAATGTGGAGCTGAAATGCTGAAAAGGTTGATTTCAGTGGTGAGGAGAAGCAGAGAGGGGGCAGTGACAGCTCGCTTTTAATCTATAAACAAATCTGACGGTTTAATAGAACAATAAGAAAATGCTGTCATCTGTTCTGTGCCTCATTCAGATGATCATGGCTCACTCTGCTCCATCGCCATGCTTTCATTGGCTTACTTTTATTATATTACGCCTATAATACATCAAATGATGCACGATGAGGCCAATAATAGGTCATATAATACATTATAAGGTCTCATACATTTTATGGCCTATAATACACCATATAATAGGCTTATATTACATTGTATGGCCTATAATAAGACACATACACTACAAGACTTCTTACACACTATATGGCCTATAATACATTATAAGGCCTATTATAAAACCTATAATACACTATATAGTCAATTATACGTCATATGCACTATACGGCCTATAACACTAAAACATGCTATACCTATAATATGCTATAACACCTATAAGACCACACATTATAAGGCCTCCTATACACTATATGGGCTATAATAGGTCATATAACACATTATAAGACCTATAAAAAGCTACAAGTCCTCATACACTATATGGTCTATAAAAAAAACCTGTAAATAAAGAATATCATTTTAAATGTGCCCGTTTGCAGCCTGTATGACCCAACAGTTGTATTGTACTCCAACCTGGCTCCGGGTCATGTTACAGGAACTGCGTATTAATTATTTGATTATGGGAACCGCCTGTACATGCGGGTTGACCCGTTTCCATTAACGCTTATTCTGAGAATCTTTGCTGCTGAAGTCAGGCTCGGCCTGTTAGACATGACAGACGGGTCTAGACACAAACATACGGACAAACGGTGCTGCGTGTTCACATAAATACCTGCGCAAGGATCCTCTCCTTCTCTTTAACTAAACTGTTATATTTTAATCAGGGCCGCAACTCACGATTCTTTTCATAATCGAACACCTTAAAAGCAAAAACATAAAGCAACAGGTTAGAAATCTAGTGATTGGCATAATGTTAATGCTCAGCTAGTAATACAGGCGTCGTCTGTAATTCACGTTTTTAATATTCAGACGTAGGGACGCGGATGAGGACAGGGGGTGGTGAAAAATTAGGAATCCGGCGATATCGATGCGAAACAGGTCGCCATGACAACCCTACAGTATTCAGTTACGTAATACAGTAACGCTGCGTTCATTATTCAACGTTTATTCAACCATTACACTGATTACAGGTCTCCGCGTTCGTGGTGAGTCACGGTCTCAGTATCAGAAGGACAGGTTTCGCAGCTCGGTTGCGGTTTTGCGTGACGGATCCGCGGGGTACCTATTCTATTCCAACCCCACCGGTCTCACAGGACATGTTCAGGCACAGGTTTAGAGAAAACTGGTTTTGCACCTACGCGGTCTTCCATACCGCCTCAAAAAAGGTCGTCCCCTGTGGCCTCACCACGAACTTTTCCTGGAGACACGGCTGACAGAAAACAGCTCAGGCTCGACTCCTCTGGATCAGGACAGTTAGGAAAAGCCGCAGGGCTCCTTGCGGTTTCGAGGATAGGTTTCCCCGCCGTTCCTGTTTATAACACGTGGACTCGAGTTTATCTTCTGACCCAGTGACTCCACACACCCAAACCTGTCGAATCCTGCACAGACAGACCGTGTCCTGTTATTGCTCTACAAGTTTTCACAAGAACCTTGAACCTAGGAAACCCTGTAACTTATTCATAAAATAAACTGTACTAATAATATATACACATTAAAACTAACAGCATTGAACTATTTAACTACCCCTAACTCTCTTCTCGCATGTCAACACGTTGTTGATTCATTTCTGATAACCGCAGCCCTGATATTAGCGCACATGCAGATCACAGGTTTATATTAATGCGCTCGTGCATGAATAGTTTTTATTAAGTATTTATATTTAAGATTTACAGAACGAGTCTCCAGTGTAATGCTTCTGACAGGGATGAATTCCCTCCTTTACAGCTAAAGGACTTGATCTGATCGGACACACCACTCCAGCAAAACAAGACCAAAACAGCTCGAGGGCGGGAAGCGCCTAAAATCAGCTCATTATCTGCCCTTTTGTGATAGCATCAATACCGAGCCACGTTAGCCGAGCTTCATGAGCCAAACACCACTCCCTGTCGGTTTTTTCCCCTGGGCTGGACAGTCATGTAATAACCAGCTTCGAGATCGTTCTGTCTCTCTGAGGAAAAACCTCTCAGGATTATTCTTTTCCCAGGCCAGACTGGGCCGGGTCATTCTGTATGCAGATGCTCCTGCAGGACCTTTAATAGCTTCAGGGCGTTGAAAAGAGGCCCATTCTGGGCTCTCTGATTGCTAGGTGTCATCACAGGACGAAGAAATAGTCGACAGCTAGAACAAAAACTGTGTGCTAGCATGGCTAAATGCTAAATACGGTATGGACTACTTTGGGGTTGTTGGGTGGGTTTGTTTTTTTTCCAGATTTTTGCTAGCATGGATAATTCCATCACACTAAAAATCAAGGAATGATTGAACTCTAAATTTCTTTATGAATTTCTCCCGAAATTATATAAGACATTTATACAATCGGATTATACATTAAAATTTCTAATATTTATTAGAATGAAATCATGAAAGGGTTTAGCATCCTGTCACACGGTCAGATCATGTTTGCTAGCGTGTTAGCTTTAAAATTATGAACAAAATCTCTGAAATCCGCTCAAGTTAGGTCAAGGTTAGCTAAAAGAATAGCTTCAGCAGTAAAAAAAAATAAAAAGGTTTGAAAATCTCAGAAATCCTGTCTAGTTAGCCCATGTTGGCTAGCAACTTCATATCAGAAATCCTGTCTAGTTAGCCTGCGTTGGCTAGCAACTTCATATCAGAAATCCCGTCTAGTTAGCCCGCGTTGGCTAGCAACTTCATATCAGAAATCCCGTCTAGTTAGCCCGCGTTGGCTAGCAACTTCATATCAGAAATCCTGTCTAGTTAGCCCACGTTGGCTAGCAACTTCATATCAGAAATCCTGTCTAGTTAGCCCACGTTGGCTAACAACGTCATATCAGAAATCCTGTCTAGTTAGCCCACGTTGGCTAGCAAGTTCATATCAGAAATCCTGTCTAGTTAGCCCGCGTTGGCTAGCAACTTCATATCAGAAATCCTGTCAGGTTTTCATGCTAGACATTGAAATGGCTTGTCATGGAAATCTTCTCATAAATCTTGTCAGGTTAACTCGTGTTAGCTTGGCAAGATGATGTGAAAATACAAGCACGTATAATTATGCTAATAACTTCCTGTTTGTATTGTAAAATATAAACCTGTGCTAATCGTTTCATCAAAAACAATTAAAGTACAAAAAGAAAAATCCTCTCGGAAATACTGTCAGATTAGTCCACGGCTTGTATTATGAAGAAACAGCAGTAAAATACATAAATAAATTTTTAAAATGTATTTTTGAATAGGATTTGAAATTTGTCTCAGCTCATGTTGTGTCAGGTGTTGTGTTAGCTTTTGAGGAGAAAATATTGAAAATAATTAATCAATATGAATGACTGTTCTTCTCAGAAATCCTTTCAGGTTATCAGGTTATTAGCTTATTAGCTAATGGCTAACCTGATATGATTTCAAGTTCCTCTCAGAAATCCTGTCTTAGTAAGCAAGTTAGTTTTAGAGGTACATTTATAAACATTAACTTTGAAACCCTGTCAGGGTAGCGCATGTTGGCTAACTAGCTAGCTAATGTAACTGGTATAAATTATGAACAATTATGAATGATGTTAGGGTTATCGTGTTAGCAAGCAGGTTAGCTTCAGCACTAGAATGCTGAAATTTATGAATAAGATGTAAAAAAAAAAAGGTCTTGGATAGGTGTTCCAGCTTGATAAGTTAGCTCATGTCAGCTAACTGGTGAACTTTAGCAATAAAAATTATGGATATGATTTTAAAATTCTCTCAGAAGACCTGTTTGGTTAGCTCATGACAGTCTAAAAGCGTTTCAAGCAGTCAAATAAAGTGTAAACCTCGCCGTGCACTCGCATGCAGAGTGTAAACACACACACACACACACACACACACACACACACACACACACGGTCTGACTCATACTCCCTATCTCTGTTTACCTCAGTTTCACTCAGTGACTCAGGATGAATCTTCCTCCTCCTCCTCCTCCTCCACCTCGCTGCTATTTCCTCGACGAGCCACGACGTGCACATCGTGATCAATAAACGCTGTGTTTGGTTACTTAACCACCGGATCCTGTGCGGTTCTTTTGTTGCAGGTTAGCGTGACTGCATCTCCGGTACTGCTGATCAAGTTGAAGAACACACCCATGGTGTCCATTGATGGCATGTTCTGTCAAAAAAAAAAAAGAAAGAAAGTTAAATCAGTAATGTGACCTTTGACCTTAGGCAGCTCTTCAGCGATACAAGCAGATATAGATTAAGACATGGTGCAGCTTCCTGTCATCTATAAACACAAACAGTTATTTTGGACAACCAGAATCACTTTCTTCGCTAGCACAGGTTGGTTCCTATGACCCCGCCTCTCCTGTTTGGCCCCGCCTCCGAGCTCCTTCCATATCCCATTAAACTTTGTAGAGCACTTCTGAGAAAAGCTAATGTCAAAGGTCACTGATTGAGCATGATAGATCCCAAAAATGAAGCACTCTGATTAAGCATAGCATTAGGAAGCAGTTCATACGCTACCCAGTTAATACGCTACCCAGTTAATACGCTACCCAGTTAATACGCTACCCAGTTAATACGCTACACAGTTCATACGCTACCCAGTTCATACGCTACCCAGTTCATACGCTACACAGTTAATATGCTACACAGTTCATACGCTACTCAGTTCATACGCTACACAGTTCATACGCTACCCAGTTAATACGCTACCCAGTTCATACGCTACACCAGTGAACAGGAAGGACACAATATGGTGACTTGTAAACATCATTAGCTAGCTAGTTAAAACAAGCAATGTGGCCATTCAAATTTAGCTAGCTAATTCTTTGCTTGTAATCAACATTAAGCTAACTAACTAACGAAAACTTCATGGATGGTAAACTCTTAGCGATCTAGCTACCACTTAGCGCTTATAACTTCCTAATGTGTATGACTATGTTAAACTCTTCGCTAGCTAAAATGTCCTCATGGTTGGTCAAACTCCTGCCTAGCTAGCAAACACTATGATGGCTGGTTAAATCATAACTAGCTAGCACGTCTTAGCACTTTGCTCTGGTTGTTAAAATCTTAGCTAGCTAACATCATAAACCTAGTGTATAAACTCTAGTGTTAAACCTTTACGCTGTTAGCTGACACGTCACTGTGGTTGTTGAACTAGCTAGCTAGCTAAACCTTCCTCATGGCTGTTAAACGCTATGCTAGCGAACACATTGTTGTGACTGCTGAACCGATAGAGATTAGTTAGCACTTTACTGCGACTGTAAAACTGAATAACATGAACGTGACTTGTGGGCGGAGCCTGTGCAGTCACTTTACGCTGTACGGCATACGCAACATAAACGCTTTTTGTGTTAAAGTGTGTAATTGTTGATATGGTGAAGTTGTGCTTATGTAAGATGTAAGGAAGGAATCTCCAGTGTCAGCGTCAGGTGAAGCTGTAACCAAGTTTTCTGACATCTTCAAGACTGAGAGGAGTTTACTCTTCTCAAAACAAAAAGAAATTAGAAACTAAGTAACTCTATACGGATAAAAAAAAAAAAACTACATGCTATTTTTTAATAAATGACCTGTAACCAGTGACAGAATCGGCTGTGGTGTATGAGGAGTGTGGGAAAGCTGCTGTTCTGGAAGATGATCAACTCCACCACACCACTCAGTATTTTACTAGAACATCAGCAGACACGTGTTCAATCTCGACACACTGTACATCACTTAATCGAGTATCAGCATGACACACAACACAGGAAAAAACACCCCCTCCCTCCCTCACTCGCTCACTCGCTCGCGCGCGCTCTCTCTCTCTCGCGCTCTCTCTCTCTCCCTCCCTCGCGCTCTCTCTCTCTCTCGCGCGCTCTCCCTCCCTCGCGCTCTCTCTCTCTCTCGCTCTCTCTATCTGTTTGGTTTATCTTTGACCTACTATGAAAATAAAGGTCACTTTAAGTCAAAAGTCTCTCTCAGCATCTCTCTCAGTATCTGTCTCTCGATCTGACTGTCTCTCTGTCTCTCTCCAAGTATCTGTCTCTCTCACTGTCAGTATCTGCATCTCTCTCATGCTCTCTCGAAGTATCAGTCTCTTTCTGACTCTGTATCTGTCTCTCTCTCTCCCTCTCTCTGTAGCTCTCCGTCTCTCTCTCTCTCTCCCCAACTCCGTATCCGTCTCTCTCTCTCTCCCTCTTCTCAGTAGCTCTCCGTCTCTCTCTCTCCCCAACTCCGTATCCGTCTCTCTCTCTCCCTCTCTCAGTAGCTCTCCGTCTCTCTCTCTCCCCGACTCCGTATCCGTCTCTCTCTCTCTCCCCGACTCCGTATCCGTCTCTCTCTCTCTCCCTCTCTCAGTAGCTCTCCGTCTCTCTCTCTCCCCGACTCCGTATCTGTCTCTCTCTCTCTCCCCGACTCCATATCTGTCTCTCTCTCTCCCCGACTCCGTATCTGTTTCTCTCTCTCTCTCCCCGACTCCGTATCTGTCTCTCTCTCTCTCCCCGACTCCGTATCTGTCTCTCTCTCCCTCTCTCTCTCTCTCTCTCTCTCTCTCAGTAGCTCTCCGTCTCTCTCTCTCTCCCGACTCAGTCTCCATCTCTCTCCCTCTCTCAGTAGCTCTCCATCTCTCTCTCCCCGACTTAGTCTCCATCTCTCTCCCTCTCTCAGTAGCTCTCCGTCTCTCTCTCTCCCCGGCTCCGTATCCGTCTCTCTCTCTCCCTCCCCCTCTCTCAGTAGCTCTCCGTCTCTCTCTCTCCCAGACTCCGTATCCGTCTCTCTCTCTCCCCGACTCCGTATCCGTCTCTCTCTCTCCCCCTCTCTCAGTAGCTCTCCGTCTCTCTCTCTCCCCGACTCCGTATCCGTCTCTCTCTCCCCCTCTCTCAGTAGCTCTCAGTCTCTCTCTCTCCCCGACTCCGTATCCGTCTCTCTCTCTCTCTCCCGACTCCGTATCCTCTCTCTCTCTCTCTCTCCCCGACTCCGTATCTGTCTCTCTCTCTCTCCCTCTCTCAGTAGCTCTCCGTCTCTCTCTCTCTCCCCGACTCGGCATCAGTCTCTCTCTCTCCCCCTCTCTCAGTAGCTCTCCGTCCCTCTCTCTCCCCGACTCGGCATCCGTCCCTCTCTCTCCCCGACTCGGCATCCGTCCCTCTCTCTCTCCGACTCTGTATCCGTCTCTCTCTCTCTCCGACTCTGTATCCGTCTCTCTCTCTCTCCCCGACTCGGCATCCGTCCCTCTCTCTCCCCGACTCGGCATCCGTCCCTCTCTCTCATCCGTCCCTCTCTCTCCCCGACTCCGTATCTGTCTCTCTCTCTCACTCCCCGACTCCGTATCCGTCTCTCTCCCTCTCTCAGTAGCTCTCCGTCTCTCTCTCTCTCTCCCAGACTCCATATCTGTCTCTCTCTCTCTCTCTCTCCCCGACTCCGTATCTGTCTCTCTCTCTCTCCCCGACTCCGTATCCGTCTCTCTCTCTCTCAGTAGCTCTCCGTCTCTCTCTCTCCCAGACTCCGTATCCGTCTCTCTCTCTCCCCGACTCCGTATCCGTCTCTCTCTCTCTCTCCCTCTCTCCGTACCTGTCTCTCTCTCTCTCTCCCCGACTCCGTATCCGTCTCTCTCTCTCTCTCCCAGACTCCATATCCGTCTCTCTCTCTCTCCCAGACTCCATATCTGTCTCTCTCTCTCTCCCTCTCTCAGTAGCTCTCTGTCTCTCTCTCTCTCCCCGACTCCGTATCCTCTCTCTCTCTCTCTCTGACTCTGTATCCGTCTCTCTCTCTCTCTGACTCTGTATCCGTCTCTCTCTCTCTCCGACTCTGTATCCGTCTCTCTCTCTCTCCCCGACTCGGCATCCGTCCCTCTCTCTCCCCGACTCGGCATCCGTCCCTCCCTCTCCCCGACTCGGCATCCGTCCCTCTCTCTCTCCGACTCTGTATCTGTCTCTCTCTCTCTCCGACTCCGTTTCTGTCTCTCTCTCTCTCCCCGACTCCGTATCCGTCTCTCTCTCTCTCTCCCTCTCTCAGTAGCTCTCCGTCTCTCTCTCTCTCTCTCTCCGACTCGGCATCCGTCCCTCTCCCTCTCCCCGACTCGGCATCCGTCCCTCTCCCTCTCCCCGACTCGGCATCCGTCCCTCTCCCTCTCCCCGACTCGGCATCCGTCCCTCTCCCTCTCCGACTCTGTATCCGTCTCTCTCTCTCTCTCTGACTCTGTATCCGTCTCTCTCTCTCTCTCCCCGACTCGGCATCCGTCTCTCTCTCTCTCCGACTCTGTATCCGTCCTCTCTCTCTCCCCGACTCGGCATCCGTCCCTCTCTCTCTTTCCCTGACTCGGCATCCGTCCCTCTCTCTCCCCGACTCGGCATCCGTCCCTCTCTCTCATCCGTCCCTCTCTCTCTTTCCCTGACTCGGCATCCGTCCCTCTCTCTCCCCGACTCGGCATCCGTCCCTCCCTCTCCCCGACTCGGCATCCGTCCCTCTCCCTCTCCCCGACTCGGCATCCGTCCCTCTCTCTCTCCCCGACTCGGCATCCGTCTCTCTCTCTCTCTGACTCTGTATCCGTCTCTCTCTCTCTCTGACTCTGTATCCGTCTCTCTCTCTCTCTGACTCTGTATCTGTCTCTTTCTCTCAGTGTCTCTGTATCTGTCTCTATCCAAGTATCCATCTCTCACACTCTATATCTGTCTGTCTGTCTCCCTCTCTCCTCAAGTATCTTTGTCTCTCTGCCTCTGTATGTCTCACTCTCTCTCGGTCAGTATCTCAGTATGTCTCTCACCCTTTAGAGAATCCAGGGCATGAACGCCAGCCTGGAAAGTCCCTTCCATGTAAACAGGCTGTAATCACAGAGGTGTGAGGTTTGGCAGCACACTGAGGTTCAGACGAGGCCTGCTTACACCAGACGACCTTGTGGAGTGTGTGTGTGTGTGTGTGTGTTTGCTCGCTGTTTGAGTTTCTAGGCAGTTACACATAATAATCTCTGCTTATAAAGGCAAATTAGCACCGAGCTGAAGGGTGTTCCGAGTTCACTCTGACAGTGATGACTTCTTCATTTGAACTGGGTTTTTTTTATTTATTTCTTTCCTACCGGCAATTAATCATCCCTCTCTCCTGACATTTCTAACTCTCCTCTCCAAAGCATGTGGGGGTTAACTGTTTAAATACCTTCAATGCAAACGTTTGGGTTACCCCAGCCAAATTTGGGTTACCCCAGCCTAACCCTGACCCTAGAAAATAATGAAATAAATAATTGTGGCAGTTGCAAAAGGTGGGCCTTAACTGACTCACTAGGGCTCATTAGGCAGGTCAGGATCTGTCTTTAGGAATAACAGTTCCAGAGAAAACACCTGCTCGCAGCAGACTGAGGATCTGAACATGAAGCTAACTGATGCCTACCAAGGAAGGGAAGGCTAGAAAAATTAAACGCAATTGTCATCGCCTGAAATGTCATTAAGAAATGAAGACCAAGAAAACTCAGCAAGAACCTGCAGGACGGTTTAGCGAACACAGGAGCTCTGCAGTGCTGCTTGAACAAACATGATCTGCATGGAAGAGTCATCAGAAGGAAACGCCGTGACTTAAGAAGTCTTGAGCATGAGAGTGGATCTGCTATGCTTTGGGGTTTTGCGGCACGGATGAATGGGTTCCAACAAGAACAGGAAGACTAGCTGGCTACAAAAAGCTTTGCGATGCTAGCCACCGTATTGAACAGCGAGTTGATGCAGGCGACACAGATGAGTGAACCGGCTGGGAAAGCGGAGTTGTGAGGTCTGCAGGTGTACGCATGACGTTAAACAGGACCACCACGGCCTCCACAAGCGGAACCAAGTGCAAATCAAAAAACACCCCACACCCACGTTCACCCCACCGTCTCCAGGTGGACCGCAGATCCGTTTCCGTTTTTCCTCTGGAAAAAGAAAAGCTTCAGGCTGGAGAACGCCTGCGAGTTTGATTGCTTTTACAAGCCGTGTATTTAGAGAAGCTCAGAGCGGCGAACTCGCGTGACCCCCCGCCGCTGGAAAACTGACTCTCCTGCACCACAAATGGAGTCCATTAGCGTCCAGTAACAATCTCCCACAGGAATCTCCCTCTCTCTCTCACTCACACACACACACACACACACACACACACCCTAAAACGACCTCTGCTTGAACTGCATTCTGCTATTTTATAGGCATTTAAAGAGAGAAAGGCCGTTAGCATGCTGTTGTCTCGAATTATAGCGTAGAGCCGGACCTTGTTTTTTTCCCACGTAACAGACGATAAGCAGCAAATCAGAAATCAGTGGACGCAGAAAGAAAGAATGAAAGAAAGAAAAACAGACAGAGAGAAGTAGACAGATGGAGACAGAGCGACTGAATGAGAGACAGACAGATAGCAGGAGATACAGGGAGACAGACAGGTAGAGAAAAGAAGAGGAAATCGACAGAATGAGACAGAAATATAAAAGTTAGCGAGACAGAGACAGATGAAGAGAAAGACAGACAGGTGAGACAGATGTAGCAAATGAGAGAGAGACAGAAGCAAAAACAGACAGATATAAGCAGTCACAGATGAGAGACAGACAGACAAAGTAGGAGAGAGACAGATAGAATGTGATACAGATAGGAGGATAAACAGATAGACAAACAGAAGGAGAGACAGAAAGAAAGAGAGAAGGGTACACATGCAGAAGGAGAGACAGACAGGAGGATAGACTGACAGAAAGAGAGACAGACAGATAGCAGAAGAGAGACAGACACAGATAGAAGGGGAGACAGATTGGAGGAGAGACAGACAGGAGGATAGACTGACAGAAAGAGAGACAGACAGATAGAAAGAGAGACAGACAGATAGCAGAAGAGAGACAGACACAGATAGAAGGGGAGACAGATTGGAGGAGAGACAGAGAGAGAGAGAGAGAGACGGAGAGGCAAACCGAAAGAAAGAGAGAAAAATAGATAGAAGAAGAGACAGACAGGATGAGAGACAGACAGAACCACACTCCTTTATCACAGTCTACTGTTCGGTTACTTTATTAGTAGCATATATGTTGTTTTTTTTAATCACTGTTGCTATGGTAACACTAACCTTTCCCCGGTGCAGTTATAATGCCAAGTTAGTGTTGAGCTAACCCCAGCTGCTTTTGGGTTGGGTCAGAGGGGTTCAGGGTGTATTCGATTCAGGGTGTATCCCTGCCTTGCACTCGGCGTATCCCAAGATAGGTTCCGAGTCCACCACAACCCTAAACTGGACGTCTGGAGGACGTTTTTGGTTTGGGGCATGACTGGCAGCTTCCTGCAGGATGGAAGGATCACACCGTGTGGGAGATGAAAGATGCCCGATAAGATAACGGTGGATTGGAAGTGGAAGACATGTTGACCACATCTGGAACGGTACACATCTGGAATACCGACCCGATTCCAAACCATCCGATTGCGCGGGATTCTGTAAACAGAACGATGCCACAGGATTATGAACTAGACGTGATTCGTTCACCAATGATTCATCTTTCTGAGAGAGTCACTAAGCTGAACGAATCAGTATCGTTCACTACCATGCACCGAGTCATTTGTGTTCCGTGGATCAGCATTTGAATCAGTGAATCATTACGTACTGACCCGTTTGAGTCAGGACTGAAAACCTGTGTGCTATACCGGCTACCAGGCTAACACACGTGGTGGTTGCCACGGTAACCTTACGTATGATAGTGTATGTACAAAGAGAAGAAAATTATAAAAAGGAAAAAGTATTGAAGAGGGGAAGAATGCAAAAAGAAAGAAAGGATATGGGTGGAAAAAGAAAGTCAGAAAAATCCACAAAAACGAAAATAATAGAAGAAAAAACTTAGAAAAATGTATACAAAAAAAGAGAAATGAGGTAAGAGAAAGAAAGAAAGAAAGAAAGAAAGTGGGTGAAAGAACGGGGAAAGACTAAATTAAACAAAAGAAAGAGAAATAACAGAATATAAATTTTAAAAACTAAAAAGAAAAACAAATGAGAGATAAAATAAAGAAAGAAAGAAAATGGGTGGATGAAAATAAAGCAAAGAAGAAAAGAAAATTAATTAAAAACAAGACAAATGAGGAAAGAGAAAGAAAGGGACAGAAATTAAATAAAAGAAGAGAAGAAAAAAATATAACTAAGCTGAAAGGAAGAAAGAAATAATGAATGGGGGGCTAAAACAAAAGATTACAAAATATAAAATAGGGCATGTGGGCGTGCATGAATTTGCATATTCATGTGTATTTATAGATCCTGGTATACTTAATGAGGGGCGCACGGGGGCTTGGTGGTTAGCACGTCCGCCTCACACCTCCAGGGTCCGGGGTTCGAGTCCCGCCAGGGCCATGTGTGTGTGGAGTTTGCATGTTCTCCCCGTGTGTCGGGGGTTTCCTCCGGGTTCTCCGGTTTCCTCCCCCAGTCCAAACACATGCATGGTAGGCTGATTGGCGTGTCTAAAGTGTCCGTAGTGTGTGAATGGGTGTGTGAGTGTGTGTACCCAGCCGTGTGACTGGGGTGGGGAAAGCAATGGCAAACTACCCCACTACTTCTGACGACATGCTTTGTGGTTCGCGTTGATGACATACGTGGGCCATAAAGTGACCGACGGTCGGTCTCGACTAATCGGTGATCGATAGATAGATACTTAATGAGGGGGATTGTGTGGAGATGTTTTAGGCCATCTTTAATCGTGTATTTATATTATATTTCACAGGTACAGGTAGACGTTAAAGATTCTTTTTTTTAAAGAAGAAGACGAAGAAGAAGAAGGAGGGGAAGCTGAACGTGTGGAGCAGCTGCTGGTGAAACGGATATCCAAGAGAAAACGCCGAGTCAAAGTGCACGCCGAGACAGTACACGTCTTCCACCTGGAGCACCACACTGTTGGCTCAGAACCAGCTGAAAAGGCTTTCTTGTACTCGTGTGTGTGTGTGTGTGTGTGTTGCCTGGAGGCACTACATCTGCTGAACATTCAGGAAACTCAATCACTTAATGACTTGCGCCTCTCAGAAGGTTGAAACTCGGGTCGGCCTATTCGGATGAATTACGCGGCTCGGCTGTGTCCTAATCCATTAAACGGGACTCAGGCTCCGCTCGACATCTGTCACGCAACCGGATCCAAATCTCTTCTCCTCCGGTTACTGCGGCCGGACCACTGAGCTCCTCTGCCCCGGCTTTTCACCTCCCCGCCCCCTCAGCTCCCGTTTCACCCGATACGGACCCATCGATTCATATCTACAAATTCTTCAGCCTCATGAGCGCTCCTCGAGAGAACATCCTGAAAGACCACTGAAAATCACAACTTCCAAAAACACCACAATTACGAGATTATTGCTAGAAAATTAAAACTAAAATAAAAATTCATCGCTACACTGTATTTCAAGAACAAAGAATTGCAAAAATGACCCTCCCAAAAAACCCAGCAAGTGGGCGTGTACACATTTGCATATTCATATATACTGGTATATAATAAGGGTAAATGTGTAGAGATGTTTTTGGGCCATTTTAAACATTTATTAATAAATAAATTTAAAAGTTCACCAATTTATATTATTTTTTGCAGTTGCACGTAAACATTAAAGATTCTTTTCCCATAATATATTTTACAATATATATAAAAAGTATAAAAGTCACAATATGTAAATAGTAAAGGGCGCACTTATGTAGAGCTTTTATCCAAAGCGCTTTACACTGTGTCTCATTCACACACACACACACACACACACACACACACTCTCACACACACACACACACACACACACACACACACATCACACACACACACACTCTCTCTCACACACACACACTCTCTCACACACACACTCTCTCACACACACACTCTCTCACACACTCACACACACTCACACACACTCAAACACACTCAAACACACTCACACACACTCACACACACTCACACACACTCACACACACTCACACCAATGGGAGCAGAGCTGCATGCAAGGCGCTAACTTGCCATTGGGAGCAACTTGGGGTTCAGTGTCTTGCACAAGGACACTTCGGCATGTGGAGTCACAAGGGCCGGGGATCAAACGGCCAACCCTACGATTAGTGACACCCCGCTCTACCACCTGATCCACAGCCGCCCGTGTGTTAGGGGGAAAATTATTTCAATATTTTGAGGAAAAAGTTTCAAATAAATCCATCATTTTTCAGAGAAATCACGGTATCTCAAGAATAAAAGATGTTCAGTAATATTACAACGAGAACGTCACAATATTCTGACATTAAAGTTGTAATATTGTTTTTGAACCATTATTTTGAGAATTCATTTAAGTCATGACATTTCAAGAATAAGATTGCTATTTTTTTGTCAATAAGTTTGACTGTTTATGAAAGTTCTAATAAAGTAAACTTTAATAAAGCTGGATTTTAATTTATGACTCGGGGAAACGGCGAATCTCAGAGCAACAACTCAGAGAGATTTTGTTCGCATTTTCGATTACGTTTAAAATTTTTCGTAACGTCTCTAATCCCTGATCGTTATGTTCTTTTACACCCGTTACCTTGGCAACCGCACAACTGATACCAGTTTTTCAAAGATATGAAACTATGCCTAGATTTCACTAGCAAGCTAAACACCTCTAATACAACATGGTTTTGTTTACATTTCTTTCTCGATTGTTTATCCTGGACATGCAGACGTAACAGATACGTTAGTCGACTCAGCTACGAGTCAGAAGTCTTAACTGTCTTTACACGTCCTCGTCGGATACACCCGCTTTCACACTTTCCAGTTCAATACTTCATCTAAAGTTCTTGCTAACACCGCTGGACGCTAATGCGAATGAGATTAGCGCTTCACAATGAACCGCTCCTGGCAGATGACGTGGTTGACTCGGATTAAGGTGAATGTGTCGGCGTTTGGAGATAATTAAGGCCTGGAAGACCCCGAGCGAAAATAACACGTCAAATCTGAACATCTCTCTAAGACGCTACAGCTAGAACTTCATCTCCGAGCCCGAGACGCGAGAGAGACGAGAGGAACGTGAGAGTGCCGAGGGAACCCGGATTCACACGGCTGCTCGCTTTAATTAAGCACTCAGACAGAATTAAGGTCACCTCTGAAGACCAGGAGGTGACGAGATCCCTCTCTCGGTCTCGCTTTCCAACTGAAAGAGTGGCTTAATGATCTGCCAAACGAGGTGTGGAGGAATTTCGAGGGCTTAATTAGCACTAATCCCGAGTATTTGTAGACTTGACACAAAAGGGACGACTGAAGAAATGTGTTTTGTTGGAACTAGCTCCGGTGCTAGTCCCAGAGAAAAAAACAAACGATCTCACTATATTTAAAACATTAAAATTCATGTAGAGTTGGCGTCCTCAAAGAGCAGCCATTTTCTTCCTACACGTGTTATCGTCAGCAGAAAAGAAAATTCTGACATTTCCAGAAAAGTTAGTGTCGGATAGTCTGGTGCGATATAACGATTTTGCGTAGAAGCTCTGCAGTTTAACATCATTACAAATACGGCAAAACCTTCAGATTACGGGCGATTAAATCGTCTACTGCGGTATTTTAACGTTAAATCGAGCTTGGGGG
>JAFFST010055094.1:28526-46896 GCA_022414735.1 Noturus placidus | reverse complement strand
CTGTCTGAATTTACCTCATAAACCCATGGAAATGTGAGCCAACACAAGACATCAAGAGGGCGGAGTTACGATCTCTTTTTTTTTTTTTTTTTTACGGAAAAAAACCCCAACGTTTCTACGTTACTTATGAAAGCAGCTCAGTAGCGTTACTACGTTGCACCAGAGTCTATGTCCATCAGCGCCTTCTGTATTCTGGCTTGAGCAAAGCAGATTACCCATAATGCCCTGTGAGCATGTTAGTTATAAAGCGTATAACGTTAGCAAGAAAATCCTCTGTGTGGTTACTAGCGACAAAATAAAAAAAGTAAGAAAATTCAAATGTATGTGATCGTTAGCATATAGCTAAACACTGTCCTTATTAATAAATTAGCCAGCAGGTCATTAGCTAGCTAATAGCATAAAGCTAGGGGTCTCGTGTTTAGCATTCCTGTATTCTCAGACAGATTTATCTTATAGGCGAATACTAATTAGCCATTTCTCTAGCAAGTTATTAGCTAGCAACTGTATTGACATAGCATATAGCTATTCCTGTTTAATCAGTCAGGTGTATTTGCTATGCTAAAGCTAGTTCACGTTGTAGCTTGTTGAGTATTAGCTAGCGACTCAACGGGGCGCAATAACGTAAAGTTATTACGTTCTATTTTCTATTGAATCGTCATTGTTACGAATAAAACTCCTGCTTGTTTCCTGTTAGAAAGCATTAGCGTCAAAACTTTATTGAAAATAATTAGACGGAAATCATGGTGTAATGACTACTAATATAAAGTACAAATATACAAGTTAGCGAGTGCAGTAACAAAACGTCCCTCAAGAGTGCGACGATAGTCCTGTCGAAAGGGAAACGACGCAATGTCAAGCGGAAGAGAACATACGTTGCCCACCGTGCTCAGTCGCATAAATCATGGGATAAGTGGGCGGAGCTAGGAACAGTGCCGATCCTTGATTGGTTTAACGCAGTTGTGACAGACACATTCTGATTAACGTCTCTCGCTGGTGTAGGTATATCTAAAGGATATCCGTGTAACGTAGTGACCACATAAAATCCTCCATCTTAGGACCAAGTCAGGGCCAAATCCCAAAATGGCTTCCTGTTCACTTTCTTTGAGGCCTACATAAAAGGTACAACATAAAGGTCCGGTCCTACCTACAGATTCAACAAAAGTGTGAAAAGGTGTTTTTGTTTTGATTTTACTAAATGATAACGGCTGCTTTCGAAACATTTCCATAACCTTGTGGGAACTAAAAGTATTGGCACCCTCGTGTTTGGCAAACCGTTTCTCCTCGTTTAACACTAGTCTCCTCGATACGCACTTCCAAGCCATGAGGGGAAGTCGACAAGGCCAGTAAAAACAAGAACGGAGGAGGGGGTTTGTTTGGGGGAGGTAAAGAAGTTCCAGCCTCCTGCTGGCATGATTTCTGAAGAAAAAAAAAATCTCTGTGCAAATGGCTGAAAGGCAAACTATGTTCCCAAAGCCTCCAGATCTCCAGCAAAGCCTGAATCTGCTCTCAAATGATTCACCTCCATCTCTGGTAGGGGTTTAAAAGCTACCTGCGGCTCAAATCCCCGTCTCTGCAGGAAGGGGAATAATCCCAGCTATGTTTACAGACAAAAAAAAAAAAAAAAGCGTGCACACGGACACAGGAACCATAAACGAGACGAGAGAGGAATGTTGAATAAAGAGGAATCGCTCGTATCCTCCTCACATAGGTGATTATAATTTGGGTTATTTTTTAAAAAATCCAAGTCATCTTTACTGGTCATTATTATATTTTTAGTTTAAAGTAATTCATTGTTCATCTGGCATTGAGATACATTTACATCGTCGTGAATGCCCCCGAATCAAGGCAACCAATCACGAGTGAGAGATCTCAGAGTAAAAACAAGCTCCGCCCCACAAAACTTGATTGGCAATATTGTCGGCCATATTGTTTACCAAGAGAAACATTTTCAATAATTACTGAGAGAGTGAGAAAGAGTGAGAGAGTGAGAGATTCCGGGTATTCCGATCCCAATTTTGTGGCCATGCACAAAAATCCTCCGCCCGCCAAAATTGCGACGGTCATGCAAATTCGCATAAAATCGAAGTAGGCGGAGCTTCTTAAGATTTTTCGTTTGTTTTGCGCTGCGTGATCTGACGAGCGAAGCGACCCGTCCATACAGCTCAGGGAGAGAGTATAAGAACACCGATTTGTTGAGAAAGATGTATGGAAATGTTTTAATTGAAGGCGAAAAGAACAGCAAGACGTTCCCGTGGCAACGACCGTATAACCGTATACATTACTGATGCAGTGGAAGAGTTGGTTAAATAAAACGATTACGAGCCATGAACGATGACCTGCAACTGATTAGAGAGACATCAGGCCACACACTCGCAACCATATATAATATATACATACACACAGCAATCCCATACCACCCAGAATCTATCCATCTCTCCCCCTCTCACACACACACACACACACACACACACACACACACACTGAAGGACATGGTGGTGAGCAGATTAGAAGCAGCTGGCTCCGCTTCAACACACACATTACTGAAGGCCTTTGACTCAGGGCACAGTCTCACTCACTCGCTCGCTCTCTCTCTCTCTCTCTCACACTCACACACTCACAATTTAGAGCCAGATAACCAATAACAGACACACATGGAGCTGATGAGATTGAAGTTGTATATTTTCCCATAACATCATGTCACATTACAATTATTCTATTTATTAAAGAACGACACGACTCATTTTTTAATCAATTCATAGTTACAGTTAATAATAATTTATCAATTTGTATAGCGCTTTTTACAATGGTACATTGTCTCAAAGCAGCTTTACAGAAATATCATTTTTACATTTACAAGCGACTTACTAATGAGACACACTCACACACCAATGGTAGCAGAGCTGCATGCAAGGTGCTAGCTTGCCATTGGGGGCAACTTAGGGTTCAGTGTCTTGCCCAAGGACACTTCGGCATGGGATCACCCGGGCCGGGATTCGAACCACCAACCCTACGATTAGTGGATTAGTGGACAACCCGCTCTACCGACTGAGCCACAGTTGCCCTGCATCCTATTAAACTAAAGAATTTGCAATTATGTCATTTTGGACCTCATCGAGTTACAAAGTGAGGTGGGAAAAAAAAACCCAGCAAATAAATAAATAAATAAATATGTATATATCATTTTATTTTAAATGGACACCTCCGCAAAAGTGCGCATTTTGTTAGCGACAAGCTAGCCAGCTAAGATCTGCGATCCCGAGTTTCTGATGGATTTACTTTCTCAGCTCGTATATGAACCGTACGCTCAGGGTCGTAGGTTTACATTTACTTTTATTCATTTAGCGGACACTTTTATCCAAAGCCACTTACAAATGAGAAAATACAAGCAAAGCGAAATATCAAGCAGAGAACAATACGAGTAGTGCTACTCTATAAGATCCATTACTTGAGTTCCAGAAGAAGCAAAATGCACAGGGTTAGTTCTTTTTTTTTTTTTATGGGTTGGTTAGGTGTCCACGGAAGAGCTTTAATCAGCTAGTGCGTGAACACTACTATAAACTCACCGAGAGCGGTGACATCATGTTTACTGTTGACCGTCTGAGCGGCCATTTTTATTTGACGCTGAGCTACGAGGTTCAGCTAGAAAGTGATCGTTACTTCACCAGCCCCCCCCCTCCCCCAAACTATCTTAAAGTTAATAAGACCAAAAAAAAAACACTGTAAATGCAGTAAAATAATCAAATAAATTCACACAGTGTTAATTAATGTAGACAAACACACTCCATCCTCTGTCCTGACTGAACACTGCTAAAGAGGAAAACTGCTTGGGTGGACGCTTTAGTTGCAGGGATGAGGAGTTGGTGTGTGTGTGTGTGTGTGTGTGTGTGTGTGTGTGTGTGTGTGCGCACACGCACGCACTCAGCTGTGCCTAATTAAACCCTTTTACCCCAAAATGGAGGACGTGTAAATCTCTACTCAGTCCGTACAGGATTTCTGGGAGGTTTTTTGTGTGATGCTCAATTTTGTTGGGGCTTTTTTCCAAAATCTGTGATGCAACTTGCAGAATTTGTGCCTTTTTTGTGGACAACTACTCCAATCTAAATAGTTGTGCGCTGTTTAACGGTGATGTTTGTGGGTAAATGAGGCCTTTTAGCTGTACTCGTATTCGACGCACGTCTCGGCCCAAACCCAAACCAGAAAATCTGCTGCTATTTTGAAACATCGCGAGCTCCTCTGAATGAAATGTATATATAGATATAGATATATATAGCAGAGTTTGCTTGATTTTGCGTTCCTTTCTGTGATTTCTCGGCAGGAAAGATCTAGATCACTATCTAGCAAGTACAACTGCCTGTATAAGTGACTTCAGTAAACTGCACTCCTGAACATATCTACATTACAGTTCAACTTGAAAGACTGAATATTTTCAAGATTGTCTCTATAAAAAATAATAATAAATAATTACAAAAAACCCTCGCTATGAAGATAAATGTACACCTTTCATTAGTCATTAGTCAGAAGCACTGTCACTTCTGCTTACAGCCAATGCCCAAGTACGTTATCTACACTGAAACTACTGCAGGAGCTAACAATGATAGTCAGTGATTAGCTAGCTGTATCCGCCAAAAACAGGAAGTGAAATTACAGATACGGGGCAGAGAGAAAGAAAAACATGAGGCAGAACTGTTCAGGAGGCTGTGGCTCAGTGGGTAGAGCGGGTTGTCCACTAATCCACTAATCGTAGGGTTGGTGGTTGGAATCCCGGCCCGGGTGATCCCATGCCGAAGTGTCCTTGGGCAAGACACTGAACCCTAAGTTGCCCCCGATGGCAAGCTAGCACCTTGCATGCAGCTCTGCTACCATTGGTGTGTGAGTGTGTCTCATTTGTAAGTCGCTTTGGATAAAAGCGTCTGCTCAATGAATAAAAATGTAAATGTAAATGTAAAATGTATTCCAAGCTCCGCCCCACAAGGATTGATTGACACATGGCGGCCAGATCGTTTAGGAGTATTTCGACAGCAGTGTTGCGCGAGTGCGTTATTGTGGCTTCTGTAGACTGCGGTTGTGTTAAATGATCAGGAACCCTGCTCTAAATCTGGGTAAAACTCTGTTCGGAGATGCTTTTCTGCTCACCACGGTCCTAAAGAGTGCGTATTACCAAAGAGTTCCTTTATCCTGACGTCCCAATTTAAAATAAAGTGCTCTTGACTTCATGCAGTGCACTGCCGCCACGTGATTGGCTGATTAGATATTTTCATATATTTCATGTTTTTATTTCATATTTATAACAATGATTAAATTCACGATAAACACCAAAAATGTGCGCGTTGCATCCATTATTCATAGTGTTATAATTTTAGTTTCAATATTTAATTATTTTATTTGAGATTACGTCATATATCAATTATAATCTCATAATATAAACAGATCTTGTGCACTGAGAAAGCTGCGAATAGGTTCTTGTAAGGTTCGATGTTTTCTCATAAGTACGATGCAACACCTAGATAACCATCAACACACACACACACACACACACACACACACACACACGTTTTACTGGAGTTATTTTGTGTTCATTTTCCTCTCACTGGAAACTTAATGAACGGACCATCACTGTGCAAGCGTTCTCTTTTTTCTTCTCTCTTTTACACCCACGCTGAGCCTTTATCTCTCACTTCTCTCAGTAACTCATTACCTCATCGTTTCCAGCAGGAATCTGAACCACTCACTCAACATGGCTCTAATGACTAATCTCAAGCCCTACTTTCCTTACCGACCCCACACACACACACACACACACATACACACACACACACGAAACACGGCCTCGGGCTGGACAACACCGAGACTTACTCAGAGTCTAGACTCTTGAACGGCAGCCAGTAACAACACAGAGAGCCAAGATGGCTGAAACCGAGCGCTTACCTCAGCCATGAGGCAGACAAGATGCAGGTTTCGCTCTCAGGGGGGTCTGTATGAAGTGTTTGTCCATATCTGACCTGAAATCTTCTCTCTTTTTTTATCTCTTGCTAACACACATCAATAATTAGTTCTATGACAAACAATACACAATATTTAACTAGCGTTACAGCTAATAATAAGTCCATGACAGGGAAAAAAAAACAACAAGAAAAGGAAAAAAGATTACCAGGCTATAAACTTATCTTTCTAAACTATCAGAAATTCCCACTGTTGATTTAGCTAGCTAATACAACCTGACAGGAATATGTTAGCTTGCTAATCTAGTCAAAACCTTCCTAGCTAGCTTGCTAGACATCTTAAACCTGCTCAACGGACAACGTAATACCGTTCTGACGTGAGCTAAAATGCTAGCTACAGCATAGAAACAGTTGCCAAGCCATGTTTTTAGCAAAACATGCTAAATTAGTCAACAACATTGCGATGGACGTTTCAAATTAGCACAGCTAATGAAGCAAGCTAATATCAGAGACCGTTTCACGAAGGAGTTTCAACCAACTCGGAGTTTAAACTTGAGCTCCGAGTTTAAACTTGAGCTCCGAGTTTAAACTTGAGCTCTGAGTTAACTTATCCCGAGATGGGAAACTCTGAGTTTTCAGTTACAGAACAGCTGAAATGAGAGAGTTCAATCAACTCGAAGTTGAGTGACTCTGAGTTAAGCACGTGCACCACAACTATAAAAAGCCATCATCAATGGAGCGCAGATATGATGAGTCACCATGGCAACAGCGTCAGACAGAAAGACAGAGGAGAAAGGACAGAGTTATCTTGGGAGAAAATATCTGCTCGAGTCAATGTTTACATTTGAATGACTTTTATACAGTGTTGGTGTAATTAATTACTCAGTAATCTAAATACTGTCATTTAATTAAAGACTATAAAACAATTGTGTATAAAACAATAGTGGATTTAACATCACAGTTTAAAAGGGACATGTTTAATGTAAGCTCCTCCCTCTAGTTACACACTTTGGTCAGTTCAGGAAGAATTCATGCAGGTGGATATTGTTTATTTGAAAGCATTAGAAGTGCAGGTTCTCGTCTCTCCTTATTGGTCAAGTGCTTAAGGAGGATTTGGGATTTAGAAAGTAATTAATAAGTAAGTAGACGAGGTTAGTAAGTAGACCAATACTTTCTAGAGATAGTAATTATTATATTAATGTAATTAGACTTGCTGAAGATGTCATTTGTAGTTAGTAATGAAGAACTATTTTAGACTGTTATAACCCCACTGTCATAATATCAGAGGTGAAACTGGAAGAACAGGATTTTATTAAAGCTATTCATTTAATTTTCATGTACAGGTGCAATCCTGCAGGCATTAAAAGAACGTGGCAGCAGCTGATAATGTCGATATCATTTTTGTGGAACCCCCCCATAGCTGAGGAAATACCAATCTGTCCCCCCAAATATACAGGAGAAAATATGTTCTATGTGTTCCGTATTAAATTTCCCTGCCAACAGATCTGTCTTTTCTTCATCTATTCTATTTATTTATTTATTTATATTCTTTTTTAATATATTCACGTGTGTTAAGGGAAATCGGTGTGTCCACACCTCCAGTTGTACACTTGGTTTGGCCCAGACTCAACACAAGTTCCGTGATGTATTTTAGCAGCTCAGTCTGTAAGAAATGGAGACAGCAGCTTTTATTCAGACAGGAAGTAACTAGACATCTTAATATCCAGGCTAATGTCAGTTCCAGTTTTTGATCATTAACGGTACATTCACGTGCACATCCTCCCGCCGAGTTCACTGTGAACCCTCATGTTGTGACAGACTGTTATAAATGCGAGTGAAAATGAGGAAAGTTTGGCGGCGGGGGTATGGTGGGGGGGTGTGGTGGTCTAGCGCTTGGACCCCCAATGTCCACACCATGGTTACGCCCTTGCATAGGGATATGACAAAAAATCCACTCTGGGCCTCAAAATCCTCTCCCGACATAAATGTAACTCCCTAAGAATTAATCCCGCCTCTTCATCAACAGGATGTCCATAAAAGGACATGCCATTTCATTCCCTTTGATGCTCTCTGCGTGACTGAAATGTGAGCAGTGAATGAATGTACCGAAAGATCAATGAGTTGTTTAAACACAGCTTCTTCTTTAAAAAAAAGGGGAGGAGACTTAAAGAAACTCTGGGTTTACGGAAGAAAACCTGCTCCCGACCAGATTAGGTCCACAGAGTAAGTTGCCATGGTAACTGAGTCTGAGTATATGTTACCTCTCTTTCAGAAACGGGCTTGACTTACTCTGCTCTCTCGGGTTTAACACACCTCCCATTCTGACCCGGAAACCCAGAGTTCCCCTCATTTCAGGGTTAACACACTCAGAGTTTTCACTTCACCTCCTTCGTGAAACGAGCTCCTGGTCATTCCCCAGCTATCGCTAGCTAGTAAAAACAAAATCGACTTGTATTTGTAAATTTTCCATCATTCTCTGACACAAAGCATGCTTCAATGAGGAGTCACACGAGATATATACACAATAGTAATATATACACCAACAGTAATTCCATGACAGGGGAAAGAAAAACTATTAAATTCCCATCATTGAGTTTAGCTAGCTAATACAACTTGACAGAAATGAGCTTGCTCATCACGTCTAACCTAGCTAGCTAGATATCGTAGTGAACTCACCCAAAAATACAGTACCAACCCTAATTAAAAATGTTCTAGCTGTGATTTTAAATGCATAAAAGCTAGCTAGTGATGGCTAATAAACAAATGTCAATGTCAGCTTACTAAAAGTATCGATGCATGATGAAAATCCAGAATAAAGATAGACAGATAGAATAAATATATATATATATATATATATATATATCTCAAACAGCTAACACAGCATGCTAATCTCCTCTCATTTCCCATCTAGAACAACATGCTAGCTAGTAGAAAATTGACACCTAACTATGTAACAAAATAGGACTTGACAGATTAGCTAGTTAGGATGCTAGTCATATCGTTAGCTTATTCTAAGATACAAGGGCTTGGCTCATTTAAAAAGTCGACATTTTTAAGCTGTTCAACGCATGGAAAATATTAGTCAGCCATCATGGTGTGAAAATGTTAAATCAGTATAGCTAACACAGCATGCTAATGTCCCCTCTTTACCCAGCCACTGCAACGTTTGTAAATTGTACCACGTTCTCACCGATATGTTTAGCTAGCTTACATAACAAGACTTAACAGGAAGTATCTATCTATCTATCTATCTATCTATCTATCTATCTATCACCGATTAGTCGAGACCGACCGTCGGTCACTTTATGGCCCACGAATGTCATCAACCACATTCATGAACTACAAAGCATGTCGGCAGAAGTAGTGGGGTAGTTTGCCATTGCTTTCCCCACCCCTCCCCATTTATCCGGGCTTGGGACCGGCGTGTAGCTGCTGCCAGTCACACGGCTGGGTATACATACTCACACACCCATTCACACACTACGGACACTTTAGACACGCCAATCAGCCTACCATGCATGTCTTTGGACTGGGGGAGGAAACCGGAGTACCCGGAGGAAACCCCCAACACACGGGGAGAACATGCAAACTCCACACACACATGGCCCTGGCGGGACTCGAACCCCGGACCCTGGAGGTGTGAGGCGAACATGCTAACCACTAAGCCCCCGTGCGCCCAACAGGAAGTATAGAACTTGCCTTCTAGATCCTTAGATAGTCACGTGAGCTAACACCATTTTAAAGTCTAGCTGCTTTTTTTTTTTGTAATCTAGGAAGACAAGCCAGAACGCTGTTACGGGTAAACAAACTGTATTTCTGATTACAGATCTGAGGAACAACATGAGGAACCACACGCGATCCTCCCCGCTCTCTCCACCTAGCACCACATGCCAGCTGGTAAGGGGTCTCTGACTGGAAGAAGTTGACAGCTGGGCGTTTAAGGACATTTCATAGAAGTTTCTGGGCCAAATCCGTCAGCGCTGGACAGAAGCGTGAAGAAGAACGACCTTCCAAAAAACACAGCGTCCAGCCGGAGCCGGATTTATCCGACGGGGAAAATTGGCAGTAGTGGATACGGACACAGCAACACCAAGCTAACACCTCCAACCTCCATCACATCCTTCTACACAGGAGCATGCACACAACTTCCGCAACCCCAACCCGCCCCCCACACACAACACACACACACACATACATATCCATATCGGCTTCTCAATTCTGTCCGTTTATACTTCTCCAATAATCACACAACCTCTGTTCCTACAGGACAGAACACAATCTTTACTAACACGACCTCCCAAGTACAACTACTCCAGTCTGATTAGGTCTCTGGTCTGAATAATGATAAAGTTAATCTAAATTAAACCATCAGCAGCTTTCTCCGGCTTATTATTGCTATGGTAAAGTTTATTTAATGATCTCTGCACTGATAAATGGATTTTCCCGTTCTTCTCTGCTTTTTATTCCATCTTAGGCTTATGTGGAGGAAGTGTGATGCTCTGGGAAATGTTCTTCTGTGGAACCATGGGTCCGGGTATTCATGTGGATGTTACTTTGACATGTACCACCTACCTAAACATTGTTCCACACGAAGTACATGGTAAAGATATTCCCTAATATCAGTGGTGTCTTTCAGCAGGAACGGTTTGAGGAACATGAGTTCAAGGTGTTGATTTGACCTCCAAATCTCAATCCGATCGAGCGTCTCTGGGACGTTCTGGACAAACAAGTCCAATCCATGGAGGCCCCACTTCGCAACTTACAGGACTTGCTGCTAACATCTTGGTGCTAGATACCACAGCACACCTTCAGAGATCTCGTGGAGCCAATGCCTCGACAGGTCAGAGCTGTTACGGTGGCGGACCTACACAATATTACAATCATAGTCTCTCTCTCTCTCTCTCTCTCTCTCTCTCGATCATCTCACACCTTTATAATCACTTCTTTATTCCATCACGTCCCTCCTCCCATGTTCACACGCTCAGAGCTCATCCCATTCAAAGCTGAACCTGCTACAGGAAGCAGATCGTTTTATCATCCAAAACCCCCAGCAGGTTCCTGATATCTTCCGGACATCTCAGTTTTTTCTCGTGTGTTTCTTGTTAATGCGAAGATCTTCCCTCACCTTCACGTGGAAAGGTTCTGAACTTTCTCTCCAATATTCTTTCTGTACATTAAATCTCTCATCAGCGTTAAGAATAATAGTTTTTTTTTATATAAAGATGTTTTAACTCAGGGCTTGTAGAAATAAGGTCAATTAAATTTAATTCTACTAATAATAATAATTTCATTGATATAGTGCTGTACCAATAAAATGACATTCCACTACATTTACATTCCACTGAATACATGCGAGACGTTTGAAAAGATATTGATTATATGTGAATAAACACTGAATTCTGTACCGAAATACTGCTTTAACATATTTAAAAGCACTGAGAGACAAAATCTTACTGTTAAGTATTAAAGTTTGTAAATGCCTTTTTTTTATTCAATTGTTATCTGAAAAAAACAAGTAATTTAAGGTCAAATGTTTATTTGATTGCGCAGGGCTTCAAACTGTTCATTTATTCTGGGCAATTAAAATGATGAGGTGAGGGAATAATGAGTGAGTCTGCGTGCTAGCACCTGAAGCCACTGGTTACCTTTGTCTTTTTTTCTTTTTAAATCACAACAGGAAGGTCACTCAATTCAAATTGTCTCTCTGGGATAAGTGCATGTGAAAGGAATGAAATCACGTCCAGGGAATAACGAGGAAGCCCACGCTCATGCGTGTCGACGTGACTGAAGATCTGTTCGACCCTGATCTAACACATGGAAACTGATAGGAACTGATGTGAGATCAAGAGTCTTAAGGTTTTGAACATACAGCTGTTCTGTTCCTGCCTGTTCTGTGGGTTCTACCCTGCTGCTCGTCCACAGCCGTGGAGGTCCTGAGGTCTCCTGATAAAGAGAGCTGGCCTGAACCGTTACTGCAAGATAACGTGCAGATGTCACAATCTTACTCAGGTCTCGTTCCAACCCTGAACACCACTCACTCACTCACTCACGTGTGTTACAGTCTGCTGCTCACGCAGGAACAGAAAGCAGAGGATTAGATTATATTATAATACTATATATCAAGCTAGCTAATATAGTTGGTCTGGAACCGACATGTACAGAGGCCACGCCTCCCTCGCCGAGACCGACACAGAGGCCACATCTTCACTGAGACCGACAGACCCAGAGGCCACGCCTCCCTCACCGAGACCGACAGACCCAGAGGCCACGCCTCCCTCGCCGAGACCGACAGACACAGAGGCCACGCCTCCCTCGCCGAGACCGACAGACACAGAGGCCACGCCTCCCTCACTGAGAACATGAAATATAATCTTGTGAAAGTAACGATACAGAACATTGTATTGAATTGAACCTTCACTGTTATTTTTTATGCATTTTGCTTTGTTATGAAAACTGTGTTAAACCCTGCGGCGTTGCCCTGCTAATTAAAAACACAGCTACGACTGTTTTGATACCAAATGAATGCAAAAACTATTTGACACTTAATGAAGCTGTTTTCATTGACTCGGCGTTATTAAAATAAATGAGTAATAAAATGTGAGAAATTAAAGAAACCGCTCGTTACCACCCGAAGCAGTCGTTTGTGTTCGGTGTTTTACAGTTTAGCACCTCAGCTGGAACGCTACTCGAGTTCTTCAATATATCCGCAGTTCCTTCCTAATTAAAATGAGTGAAGAGCAACAAATGCCTCCTTCACAGGTTTCTTCTGGCATCTGCATTTCACACTATTGAGACTGGAAGAGGTGGAGGAAGGGATGGAGGATTCAATGGATTTAATGCACAGAAGGATGGAGAGGTAGAGGTGGATAGATGAACGGTGGGTAGGTGGATGGATGAAGGACATGTGGGTAAATGGATGGGTGGATGAACAGACAGATGGATGAATGGATTGACAATGAGACGGGTGTGTGGATGGATGAATGAACGATTGATGCATGGTAGTGAATGGCTCAATGGCAGGATGGATGGATTGAAAGGAAAACAAATGGATGTATGGCTGAATTCATGAGCGCATGGGCAGATGGATGAAGGGATTGTAGATGAATGAATTAAAGCTGATTAGATGGATGTACAAACTGATGACTGGGTGGTTGGATGGATGCAGGGTGGTAAGTGAATGAATGGATGAAGGGATTGGTAGATGGATGAAGGTGCGAGTGGTCGGGGCTTGAGTGGAGGAGCAGTTTTTTGGATAGTTAAATGAGTTTGGTAGAAGGATGTGTGGACGAATGCATGACTGGGTGGTATGACTGGCATGATGGATGGTAAATGGCGCACTTATATAACGCTTTTATCCAAAGCGCTTTACACTGTGTCTCATTCACCCATTCACACACACACTCACACACCAATAGTAGCAGAGCTGCATGCAAGGCGCTAACTTGCCATCGGGAGCAACTTAGGGTTCAGTGTCTCACCCAAGGACACTTCGGTATGTGGAGTCACGTGGGCCGGGAATCGAGCCGCCAACCCTACGATTAGTGGACAACCCGCTTTACCACCTGATCCACAGCCGCCCGGTTGGATAGTGAAGGAGTGGATGAAGGGATTGGTAGATGTATGAATGAAAGGTGGATAGATGGCTCGATGGGTCAAAGGATGGATGGATGGATGGATGGATGGATGAGTGGTTGGGGGGGCTGTAGAGTTTTGTGGATAGTTGAATAGACGTGTAGAAGAATGGATGGATGTCAGAACTTGGACAGCAGATCACAGCTTTACATTAATGCACTTGTTCTAACCGTTATGTTACCGTTTCTATAGCAACAGCTCACTCACAGGGATTCGGTATCCCGGAGTGTAAATGGGAGTTGGTTTAATATCTCTAAAAACCAAACTCCAGTTCTTTCTTTTCCAGCTTTGAGACCAGTCTCTGTCCAAAAGTTGCCCTTTTCTTCCTGCAGATCTTCTCTTCACCTTTTCAGACGCTCAAGAAGTTTAAAATTGGCATCTTTTATATAACGTCTTTACAAAAAAAAAAAAAAAACCCCGCTAGCCCTGCCATAGTGCTAAAACCCTGTGGAGATAAACTTTAAAAACCCTGGTGCTCCTTTCAAACTCCTCTCTCCTCCGACTCTTTGTTGATAAGGTGTGGAAAGGTCTGCGAAACGCCGGCATCGGATTTGGACCCTCCCCCTCCCTCCCCTCGCTGTAGTCTGAAATGATGTCTCTACTTTCCCGGCCTTTATGCTTTACATTTTAAACGTGTGAAGCCTGGATTAGACGCTGATTAGCATGTCATGTGGTGCAGGAGACGAGAGACGAGTTATAGCACGGGTTTACGGTGTGCTGGTGTGGAAACCCGAGCCAAGAAGCAAGCGTATGGAGCGAGAAGCACATCAGCGTGGTCTACAGGAGCAGCAGGACGGACGTGCTGAGACGGGAGGAGTGTGTGTGGGTGTGAAGCTGGAGATTTGCCCAGACGTTCGGTGTGAAACAGATGTAACTGCATTACCTGAAAACTGATGAAACTGCTTTTCCTGATTCACGTTTCCTCCCGGATCTTTTAATTAGTCTCATTTCATCTCAGTAGTCTCCTAAAAAACTATTTTCATTCCCGACATGCAGGACACACGCCTACCAGCCACCTGGGGGGTGATTAACGCCGCGTTCCCTGCTTCACTACACACCTCCTTCACTTCTAGTGAAGAGCAATTATAAACGCTTTTTTAAAAAACAGAGGAAATATTATTCCCCTGTGTACATCCATCCCATTTCTCTACATCATCTCACAGCCATTCTCCAACTTTTTAAGCTTCAACCATAAAAATAATATATATATATACACACACACACACACACACACACAGTATAAGCATATTTAATTATTTACTTTACACACAAACTATTTAAAAATTGTCATATTGTTAAAATGTGTAATGTTTTTTTTTTCTATTTACTGTCTTTTAAAAAAAAATACATTCTTTTCTTTCTTTTTTAAGTCAACTTCCCAACAAAACATGTGTCCATCCATCCATCCATCCATCTTCAACCGCTTACTCCTTTTTCAGGGTCACGGGGAACCTGGAGTCTATCCCAGGGGGCATCGAGCACAAGGCGGGGTACACCCTGGACAGAGTGCCAGTCCATCACAGGGCACAATCACACACACACACACATTCATACACTACGGACACTTTAGACACGCCAATCAGCCTAACATGCATGTGTTTGGACTGGGGGAGGAAACCGGAGTACCCGGAGGAAACCATGGGGAGAACATGCAAACTCCACCCACACATGGCCCTGGCGAGACTCGAACCCCGGACCCTCGAGGTGTGAGGCGGACGTGCTAACCACTAAGCCCCAAAACATTTGTAATAAAACTAATTTGAATATTCTATTGATGTTGTTTATAGAAGAACATTTAAAATGGTGGATTTGGGGCTCATGATATCGTTTATCTGTAACCTTTAGAAATAGCATCATTATATCAGGATTTTTATTTATTTTTTTAAATGGTCAGAACTGTCTCTGATTTCTGTGGACGGTAAATAAAAGTAATAAATATAACATAACTGTTTTATTGTTTACATATTTATTAAATACATAATAGAACGTGTAGAACAGATATAAACATCTCAATTATTTCACGCTGATAAAACTATAGTGTCACTCGTGTCACTAGGGGTCTATGAATTGTGGGCGTGGCCTTGTTTTTTTATTGAAGGATTATTAAGAAAAAAATAATAGCTATCTAGTTACCTACAAATTCTATAACGCACTCATCAGTACGGAGATTTTTTTTATTTCTCCGCCATACGAGTGTTTTAATAACTGTACCTGCTGCGTCTCTATGCACATTTAATGACATTAAAGAGAAGGTGAAAGGTTTTTTTAAAACATAAACAGGAACCACCTGCAGGTAGGAATTAAAGTTGTGAGCGGGGAACTGAAGAAACGTCGTGCCACAGGATTGGTCCAAGGAGTGTCGTATCTAATTTGCATAATATGAAGAATCCAGAATGTTGACATCACCGCTACACGTCACGCACTTACGTCGAATATTAATAACTCGCCTGTTGCCTTGTTGTTTGCTAGCTTTACAGCTAGAACTTACGCGAACACAGTACTGGTCTCGTGATGTCATCGCGCGTCTAACCGAAATGGTCACAAACGTTCATTTCCACTACGCGAGGAGAATTTGCGACGATTTGACGGTCAACACCGCCGTCATGTATGATGCATCGCACGGCGCTTTGGCTTTGTCGTCTGACGCATCGACTCATTTTCATGGATTCACCCTCAGGGTCATGTTCAAACACATTAGCTGTTTTCCCAGTCCTCCCAAAACCTCCATCAGATCTGAGCGCAGAAAGAGGCGAGGTTATTAGTCGGGGGAAAACGGAGCACCACGGGGCCGAGCCGGCGCCGGGATCATTGGATTCGGTCACGGAATCGTGGATAAAACTCATCTATCTGACTCTGGGAAGCGGGAATGAGGTGTCTTTAGAGGAACGGGACGCTCAGGAATGATGTGATGAGGTAAAGCGCTAACGGCTACGCTGCAGGAACAGGAAGTTCTGCACAGTCAACACTCGGGTTTGTATAGCGAGCACAGTGTACACTGAACACCGAACAACGTGCAGAGCAAATATTAGTGTTTCTACTTCTGATGAAAAAGCTCATTGACGTGGAAATTGCCGCACGTTGGAGGCGTGTTAAACTCCTGAAGGAGGGAAGGAACAACGGGACGAACCGGAACAAACCGGAACAAACTTCTTTTGCTATCCAGCTAATTGCTACGATCCCAAATCATCAACAACAAAAAAAGATAAATAATTTTACCACATTTTAACGTTCCACAAAAAGCTAATCAATAAAAATACAATTTTCTGATTAGACAGATGTTATTGTGAAGTGGGCGGGGCTTCAGATAACATAACTATCAGTGAAATTGATTTAAAAAAAAAATTGTTTTTCATTGTTGTTACTAAAGCTTAAAAGAAGACGAGTTAAAACACAATCCCTCAAAAACAAAAAAAGACTTTTCTGGAGTCCAAAATTATTGGCACCCCTAAATAATATCTGGAATAAATGCAAGCAAATTGCCCTCCATTTCCAGAAACTTCCAGACTAGATCCAGGATTGTGCCAAACCCATTCCTCGTCCATCACCATGGTGACAACAAACAAGTTTTGGTTCAGAGGGTGCATCTCATCACATGGCTCGGCTCTACATCAGATGAGACCGGGATACAACGTTCTGGCTGCCTCTGCCAGAAAGTTCCAGCTGTAGATGCAGATAACGAGCATCTAAATCGGCAGTGAATCAGCGTTTTTGGGACGTCTACATGCACGAATATTCCATTACGAATGGGATTAAAACATCACGGCTGGAGGAGGAGAAGACTGAGATCATCTACAAGCATCTCAAACCTCGTTAGAAAGCACAGAAATAACTCTTCCTGGAATTCTCACCACGGCTGGGGCGCCAATAATTTTGCAACCAGGAAGAAAGTGGCACTACATAGGAAATTCAAGTACTAAATAAAACCGATTCATCGTCTCCGTGTGTTGAGACGCAGCTCGCTCACCTCGGGCCGAATGCGTTCATCGTTTAATAAATACTGCACGGGTTCTAGATCTGATTTCCATTCAACCTTAGATTTATCTATTGATTTATTTATTTATTTAAAGCTTCACAAAAAGAGACGGTCTCCATCTTTCCACGTCCTCACGCCGTGTTTCATCATCTCTCGGCTCGCTCACTCGGGCGGCCAGCATGATAAAAACATGCCGGTGTACAGGAGGGGTTTGTGGGTGGGCACCGCCACCGCCCCCTTCCCCCAGTTGAATTTCATTGGCTCCTGATGACATCATGACGAGTCGGACGAGCTCTCAGTGCAACTTCACCAAGTGCGCTTTGTCCTGAGACGCCTGCAGTGACACGTCTACTCAAAATCCCAGTTATAAAATGACAAATATACAGTGGAGTGCAGAAGTTTGTACACCCCATGGTTTCTGGGTGAGGGGAAAAAAAAAAAAAAAACATATATATTTACAAAAATATATAAGAAATAAGAAAATGTGGGCGTATCCCGCAATAATCCAAAACAATCATTTCAGTTATTTATTATTTAATCAACAAAATCACAGAACTGTCTCACAGAAATTATATCGATTTATTTTATAATTAATATCCAACGTTAGTTATAATATTAATGTGAATAACGTGAAATATTTGGTTACTTATGAAGAAAAATCTGACAAATGGGAAAATGTGCTGTTGCTATTAAATATAACAATAAATAATATAATAATTAAATAAATACATACTTATTCCAGCCTAAGGGTTGCTCAACTTTAAAATAATAATAATTTTACTAAATTTATAATATTATACATTATGAAAAATATGATCTAAAAAAA
>JAFFST010055092.1:90963-104447 GCA_022414735.1 Noturus placidus | reverse complement strand
GTGTGTGTGTGTGTGTGTGTGTGTGTGTGTGTGTGTGTGTGCGTGCACGTGAGAGCTATTGTAAGCTATAGTGTAAGCTATTCCGGCTGTGGTGTGTGTGTGTGTGTGTGTGTGTGTGTGTGTGTGTGTGTATGTGTGTGTGTGTGTGACACTGTGTGTAAATGTAAGAGATAGAATACCTTCTGGACAAATGTCTGTTGAAGAATAACTGGTGCTGACAGAATGTTATTGATGAATGTTGGATTTTGTGATAAGGACAGAAGCTGAGAAGATGGGATGTTGGAGATGGTAGTAGAGGGAACGCCCCCGATGAGTGTTCCCAGGGACACCAGAGAGGAGGCACTGCTGATCTGTGAGGCAAAACAATCAGATCCTCAACTTTTAAAAAGGAAACAAATATGAATCTGCTGTTTTGGATCTGAATGCAATAAGGGAGTATTTCAGTGACTGCACTTTTGTCTATACAGTGTAGTTGGTAAACATTGTAATTGTAATACAATTGTGTTCTTTAAAGGGGGATGTTGTGAAATTGCTCTAAATAGACATGGTCTCGCTTCCAGTATCGTAGACCGACATTCCTGACACAGTGTGCAGTGTACACTCACATTAAAGCCTGCACTAATGATGCTCTGGATGAGAGCGTTCATTTGGCCCTGGTCCCAACCACTGATGTAACTGAGTGTAGACAGAGCACCGTTTATCACATCGGAGGGGGCGGAGCTTATCTGGCCCACAGTCAGGCCCACACATTGGCTGCCCAAAGATTGGATGGTGGATGCAGATACATTGGGGAACCTTGCTACCAGCACCGCTGTGACCTGAAAGGAGAAGAGGATTATAGGTAACTGGCACTGCTAGAAAATAACTGATTGCTGAACAGACAGGGTCTTATTGATTGATCACCTCTGGATTAATTTCTGTGCAGAAGTTGTTGATGCTTGTCAGGATGGTGTTGACGTCTGCATCTCCAAGATGAACAAACACGGAGGAAGGAGTTTGACACAGCAGCTCAGCTGGCAAACTATAAGAACACAAACAGCCTTTTAAAATGCATAGAAAGATATTTATACTTGTATGTGGTCTGTTATCTGAGAGGGTTGACTTTTGAAACAAGGCCTGATGAATAGAATAAGTAGTTGTTAGTGTGTAGAGTTTAGCGTAGAGTGTTACCCGAGTGGGCTGAAGTCAGGATTCTGGATGTATAGCTCTGTTGTATAGTACTCGAGTACTCTAGCTGAAATTCCTGGGTTGTTGAACAGCTGAAGATTTTCTGAGTTCTCCAGGAACACACTTATCTAAGGGACACAATAAAACACACACATTAATACATGACTAATGGTGTATGTCAAGTCATGTAGATAACGGATATATGACTAAAATAGACGATTGTAGTTCTATTTCATTTCTACTGACTGCCAGAGGCGATGCTTTCAGAACCTGGATGTGCATCAAATGTACGTGCAGTTCGAGTGTTTGTATCATCAAAGTCCCTGGTGACCTGGGTGCCGTGTGCCTTTTGCCCTGGTACTAAAGGCATAGTCACCCTGGAAGTGAATTCTTGTTATCTTATAACCTTGGTAAGCAGGTTTCAGGAGTGCAGGCAATGCTGGTAGTCTTGTAACCCGAAGTAGGGTTGGAGCTACGAACTTCCATCCTCCAAAGACTGCGGTTAGACTTTTTTGTGATTATTTAATTTCAGATAGTGCGCTATCACAGCTGGAGGTAAGTGCCTCTGCTATCAACGGCATGCAGGAGTGGGCATGCTCTAATTCAGCAAGTAGCAGTTTATAGTTCGTGATCAGTTTGGTGTTTCTCACCTTGAGAGATGGCCATGAGAGATGTCGCTCTTGCCTGGAGGTTGACCACTTAAGAGAGGGATTGACTGAGATGGCATGCATTAATTGCAGCTCCATGAGCTTAGCAGCATGGGCAGCCAGGCTCGCTCAGCTAGAGGGCAGGTTGGGCACTCAACTGCATCCTACACAGGCCATGTCTCTCAGCTCTCATAAGTTGGGAGGCTAATGTCTTTGTTAACTCTATGCTTACACCAAATATGGCAGGCCTAGTCTCCACTTTTGGAACCCTGCAGGAGAGCCCTCTGCTCTCTTCCTGTTATTCCTGGGGAACTGTTCGGCTTGGCTTCTGAGCAAGCTCTGAAGCGCAACCTACAGGCCAGACAATAGTTTCCTAGTCTGCATTGTGAACACCCCGTTAGACAGAGACCCTTTAGGGCAACAAATACGGCTCAGTACCTACCACAGCCGATTAGCCAGAGTACAATGCCCAGAGAGGATTCATCAGCCAACCGCCACCCAGCCCTCTTGCTTGGCAGAGCAAGGCCAGACTTTAGGCCATTGCCCCTCCAGAAATTATAAGGGGTGAAGGGGTAGACAATGACTGTACCACTCTCATGGTTGGGTGCTTCACCAGACAGCAGCTCAGATGCTGAGAAGGGCTTACATCAGACCCTTGTGTTGTAACAACCCTGTCATAAGGCTACAACATTCAATTCAGACGTCAACCACCGAGGTTTGAGGGAGTCAATATGACCTTAGTTAAGGACCCAAACAAGGCTCTGGCCCTACGCCAAGAGGTCTGAGCTCTCCTGAAGAAGGGTGCCATCGAGCAATTAGACAGCACTTACAGAACAGTGTATTCTATTCCACTTATTTTATTATCGCAAAGAAAGATAGTGGATTTCAACCCATACTGGATATAAGACCTCTGAACACACACCGCAAGGTTTTCAAGTTCCACATGTTACGTACAGTGGATGTGCTGCAAGGCATCAGGCTAATCTATTGGTTAAAAAACAATCGACCTGAAAGATGCATGTTTTCACATTTTAATCGCACCCCAGCACAGGCAATTCCTCTGTTTCGCCTTCGAAGGAAGGGCTTACCAGTTTTGTGTGCTCCCGTTCAGGATCTCACTGGTACCAAGGGTCTTCACAAGGTGTGTAGCAGCAGCACTATCTCCATTACAGGCCAGGGGGATGTGAATTTTTCCTGTACCTGGATGACTAGTTGATCTGTTCCCAGTCAAGGGTAGATGCTCTCACAGAATCAGCATTGCTGGTCTCCCATATTACCAAGCTGGGCCTTACAGTGAATTATGGAAAGAGCTCCCAATGAAGTGAAATCTCGCATTGATTATAAAATACTATTATCAACCTATAAAGCACTAAATGGTCTTGCCCCACAGTATCTAAGCAACCTTTTGCTATTCTATGATCCGCCACACCTATTTAGATCAAAAGATGCAGTTTATTTGACGGTATAGCAAAGGCTACAACAGGGGGAAGAGCTTTCTCTTATAGAGCCCCACAGTTATGGAACAGTCTACCAATTCGTCAACGGGACTCAGAAACATTCTCTGTGTTTAAGTCTAGGATTAAAAGGTATTATTTTACTCAAGCCTACCCTGACTAGACTTTCTCTTAGTTAAGCACAGTCCTAATAACCTTTTCTCTCCCTTTCTCCTTCTGTCAAGCCACACACGATTTTATGGAGATACTAGAGATCCTGATCCTCTCTGCTCTCCAGACCTGCCTGATCCGTTTCGGATTTCCTACCTCTGGATGGAGCTCTCATCTACTCTTATCTGTTACCGTGGGTCATTTGGTTCCAGGCCGCACAGAAGGGATAAATAACTTGGGGACCGCTGCCTTAGGATGTGCCACTGTCAACACTCAGTGGCTTGCTCAGTTGGGATAAATTCGCAAATTTAAAATCTATATACCGTGTTGATATTTATGTAAAGCTGCTTTGAGACTCCTGGTCTATTGTAAAAAAAGTGCTATACAAATAAAATTGAATTGAATTGAAAGCTCTCGGACGCCCAGTCAGTGAATATTGTGTATTTGCATCCAGTTGGACTCACGGTTGATGATGGCTACCCAATCTCAATGGTGAGTGACCAACATCCTCCAGCTCATCAGGTTTTATTTCCAGAGACTGTTAGTTATGCTCACAGCAGCCTCATTATTGGTCCCTTTGGGCCTTTTGTCATTACGGCCTCTCCAGATCTGGCTGAATGACATCGGCTTGCATCCCACTCAACACAGGCAACAAAAGGGTCAGAGTAACTGCTAGTTGTATAAGGTGCCTGCACCCATAGAGGAGAAAAGCAAATTTTACCCAGGGGGTTCCGTTAGGGGCCCTACCTTCTCGTAGAGAAGTCAATGACACACTGTCCCCTTTGGTTTGGTTTTAAGTGGGGGAACCAACAAGCTTTCTGTGATGCACTGGCCCATGCATGGCCAAATTGACTGCTGTACGCTTTCCCTCCACTACTTTTGATACTGCCATCCCTAGACCAAATTCTCTGGGTATTCAAAAGTTGCTATTAGTAGCACCCAAATGACCAGTGAGGGTGTGGTGCCCAATATTAGATAGATTCCTGAACAAGGAGCCTTGAGGGATCTCCTCTCACACCTGGAGTGTCAAATCTGGCACCTGAACCCATCCTGGATACAACTTTATGTCTGGCCTCTGAAGGGCCAGAGCCATTAATAAGGCTGTGTGATCCAGCAAATGTACACACCATCCACAACTCCCATGCACCTTCCGCCAATTTGTTGTACGCTAACAGTTGGAAGCTCTTTTCTGAGTGGTGCCAAGCACAAAATCAGGAACCAACACGATGTACCATACTGGCAATCCTCAGCTTTCTCCAGTCCCGTCTTGCTGGAGGCCTTGCAGCCTCGACCATCAAGGTATAAAGAGCTGCCATCTCAGCCATAATAGACTAGATGATGTGACTATTGGGTCCCACACCCATGTGACCTGCTTTCTTAAAGGTGCCAAAGACTGAGACCTCCTTGACAAAACCCAGTATCTTCTTGGGACTTGTCTCTCATATTAGAGGCCCTGTGTCAGCCTCCATTTGAACCTCTAGAGAGGTTAGAATTGAGATGGTTGTCTATAAAAACAGCTTTCCTCTTAGCCATGGCATCGGTTGTCAGGAGGATGAGCAGGGGTTGAGTGCTCCTTTTGTGCCCACTCCAAGCACTACAGTTTTATATCGAAATACCTGCTGAATTCTGGCAGTCAGATTCATTGTATGTCTGCAATATGGGGCATAGGCGAGATCACACTTTGTCCAAGCAGCATCTGTCAAAATGGATTGTAGATGCTATCGTTTATGCCTGTAAGGGCAGGGGTCTCCGGATCCCTCCTAAGGTTTGAAGTCACTCAACCAGGAGTCTGTTAATTCAGGGTCAGCCCTACGAGGGGTCCCTCTTTCAGATATTTGTGTAGCTGCGTCATAGGCGCCAACCTGCACATTTGCAAGATTTCATAGGGTGAATGTGATCGGACACATCCCAGTGGCTACAGCCATTTTTTCCCCGGCTTCACAGCCTTCCTCATGACCTCGTTAGTATTATTTATCAAGAGGCTGAAAGCACCACCCCTGGTGTTAAAAATGAAATAGAATGATGGTTACGTATGTAATCACGGTCCTGTGAATTTCGGATAATCGCCAGAGCTAGGCACTCACTTGGAAGATTCACGAGCAGATTGCCAAGAGGTCACTTTTGGGATGAACCTGCCTTTAGTACTGGGGCAAAAAGCACATTTCATCCAGGTCACAGGTGATATTGTTGATACAAACACACGATCTGCACGTACACGTGATGGACATCCAGGTGCTGAAAGCACCACATCTGACTGTCATCCAAAATTCATAGAACCGCGGTTACATTCGTAACCATCAGTATGTATGCTTGCTTGTTTGTGTGTGTGTGTGTGTTTGTGTGTATGTTACCATGCTTCCTGATAGGAATGTTTGCAGATCAACGAGTTTGATGAAAGTGATGAAGAATCCGATGTTGTCAACAAACCAGGCAGTGGAGTTTAGAAGAGGATCTGAGGAGTTAAAGCAGCGGGGGCTGCCATCTGCAGGATACACATAAAGATATTTACATATTGTGCACACACAAATATAGGAAATGAATGGGCAGTACTATTCAGCAAAGAGAGATAGAGAAAGGAGAGTGATGTAGCTATTCTTACCGCTGCTGTTCAGATACACTTTTATAGAGCTGTACACATCAGCGGGGGTGAAATCAGTCACGGTAAAATTGTAGTTGTCCCCCAGTATAGACACCCTGCGCACAAACATATATAGAGGTGATTTTACTACAGATTCTCAGTTTTTAGCCAACAGACAGGGGCAGTGTTTGTGCTGAGAGCCCTGTGTAATAGTACATCCAGCAAAGACTCACAGTTTCCTGTATGACAGACAGGAGGCGCCACTGAGGTCGGCAGAGCTGATGAGCTGATAAGTGAGGTAGGGCAGGTAGTGAACCAGGGTGACATTAAACCACTGCTCTACATCAGCCTGAGATGAGGCACTGAGAGCACGAGGCCACACACACTCCAAAGTCTGGCTGGCCAGAGCTGAGGACAAAACAGGTTCCTGTAGAGAGAAACAGGTATTACTCTAGGAGCTATTCCTGATATAATAAAGGCAAGTAATCCACATGGACTAAAAGGGTAGGTAAAATGAAGACAGGTGTACCATCTCCAGGAACTGATCGGTTCCATTGTAGTTGTTGAGGAGTGTGCAGAGCTCAGAACCATTAACGACTGTGTTCGGCCTGTTCAGAAACTCGCTGAGTTCTTCAGGAGAGATGGAGTCCAAAAGCTAGTGGACACAGAGGACAGACAACACATCCATTACAGAAGGAGATGTGGAAAGCTCATCGGCTGCCACTTACACTATTCTTGAGCGATTCACAGATAAAATCAACAGAATTACCTCTTCCTCTCGGTCAGCTGGGACCAGGGACAGGAAATCCTTCAGGTCAGGGAATCCAAAACTGAGGAACAACTCTTTCAGGAACATGTAGAAGCTTCCGCTCTCATAGCAGCTCAGGCCTGTGAGGCAATATAGGACACTAATGAGAAAAGTCTGTGGTGAATTCAGATTGATGATCTCAAACCAGTGAATGTGGATCATTACTGACTTAGCCCAAATTACACATACACAAGCAAGAGCAGTCCTACTTGAAACACACACACACACACACACACACACACACATAAAACGCACACACCTTGGCTGGACTGGTACTTTAGATAGTCTTGTGTGTAATTGAAGACAATGTTGGACTGTGCTGCAGAGAGGTCACTGTACACATCATCAAGTCCTTGCACTCTGTATAGACAACAACATAGAAGTAAACAAGTTAAACAACAAAGAAAGTAAATAATAGATCTGTGCATTCATGTTAATTAGGAGCTCACATCTCTCTGTAGGAGTCACAGCTGATGTTCATGGGGATGATGGACAGGGTATTTGGACCAATCACAGGAAGGAAGAAGGAAAGGTAAGTCTGGAACCACAGGGCAAAGTCATCTGGGCTGAAACTTTGGAAGTGAGGCACCAGATACAAGAGCGTCATGTTCAGAATGGTGTCTGATATTGTTGGAGGAATGCTGGTCAAGTTCATCTGCAAACACACAGCAACATGGATTGAAAGTCTCGACACACTTGGACTTCATCAAATAGTGTGCATAGAATCAATGTGTATTATTTCAAATGAAAATGTGCCCTGGTTTGTAGACTACAGAGATCCTTACTTGTATTGCAGTCTGATTGAAGGCTGTGAAGAAGCTGCCAAGTTGATTCAGATCTGAAGATGTGATCACACTGCTAAACACCTCTCTAAACACAGAGTCATTTCCCAACACTCCTGAATCTGGCTGCAAGATGAACCGTGCCTTCTGCTCACTGGACAGTAAGCCTAACACTGCAACCTGCAGGACAAAACAGGCATACCACACATTCTGTTCACACCAGGTCCACAAGGAGAACAAAGGGACAGTGGTACTGCAGCTGCCTGCTCTCTCCAACAAAACCCAGAGACCAACTTTAACTACTACAGTCAACTGCAAACCCACAAGACACATAAAGATGTTTACTCACGCTAGACAAATTTGCATTTAGAATTTTCAGCTCTTCCAAGGACGCATAATTGGAGAAATTGCCAAGGTTCCTTTCAAGCCAGTTTATGCTGCTAGAAGTGTCTAAAAAGATCAGAGACCATAAGTTAAATTAATCAGAACATTCTTAAGTGGCACTTGGTTTATTTTGTCTAGGCAATGCATTGTCTTATTTTGAACAGACTAAAATAAGTCTAAGGTGACCAGGTTTGCTCGTCCCCGGATGCTACAGTCAACACGCTCCACCAAGTCTACACTGACTATACACATAATTAGTAATTCTACCTCACACAACTAACATATGCCATAGGTACATAGGATTGTTATGGACTGTAAGCCCTTTTCTGTGGAGGAAAGGGGCTGATGGACGCATTTCAAATTGCGTCCTCTAATACAATCTAAATGTTTATTTGTAATAAATTCTGTGTTGAATCAAACAAAATAATATGTTTCTTTTTAAAGCTACTTTTTGTAATGTTTATTCAATGTTTTTCTCATTTAACACAATAATGACTTTAAATGATCTTTTTTGGGGTAAACATCTTCGTCAATATCTCCTTAAAAGTCTTCTTTAATTTTGATTAATTAATTGGCATATCTTCTAATTAATTCCATTAAAATTATTAAACAATTGACAGCCACATTTAAGTACAATCTCTTGATTCCAGCAAATTTTTGTTACACTTTATTTAATTTCAATGAAATCATCACACCAGACCTCCAGCATTATAAGAAATATTATACTGACTGCTCTACTAAATGGTTGTACACTTACCATTGGGTACGGTCGAGTTGCACTGAAAAGAAATCAGACAGTGTAAAACATATCATTTTTCACTGAACATTGTCATGGTCATTTGTATATTGGACAATGAACAATGTTTTTCTGTATTAAGTACATGAAGATATTACATATTTAATGTTTTCTGTAATACTGTAATACTGCAAAACTGCATGTAACAACCCTCAAGGTAAAGATGTTTGAGAATGAATCAATTAGCTCTGAAACAAATACATGTTTGTACTTGAAACAACAAAAGTAATTAGTAGCCTATCTAATGAGTTACAATGTAGCTAAAGCCTAGAGCCTCACACAGTTAATAAAATAAATAAAATAACTTTATAAATACTACTCTATTTTAATAACTCCATTTGCCCTGTATTTTTCATTTCTACATCAGACAGTGCCCTGGAAAATACACCACGCCCCTTAATTTTCACACGAGTGGTGATGAAAAAACTTTGTAAGAGCAAAAGGAAATAGCTAAATGACTCAATGTTCATGAATCAATAAAATAATTAAATTGCAAACACTTTGTCGACTACAGCTGAGCATTTCACACCATAGTCTCTACCAACTGATCTCCAAACTCCACAGCCCAGTCCTCATCACGTCAATTTGTAACTGCACTATAGACTTTCTGACTAACACACCCCAGAATGTCAGACACCTCTAACTGTCTCACTACCTGTGTTCCCCAAATGTGTGTGCTGGGCCCACTACTCTACTGTTGCTGGTAGCTGTGTACCAATCCACAACACGAACACCATCATTACATTTACAGATGCATATCTTCTGCATAATCTTAGGCAACAATTAGACATCAGCTCTGTTCTGTCTTTAGTTTATCATTACTAAATTCTGCTTAACCCTAAACCATATAATTACACAGAATTTTCTAAATATCTAGAAACCATTTTCATCCAGGACAGTGTTTATAAAGTTGACAAACAACCATCAAATTTGAAATTAAATGATCCCTCAATAGGATTGTCCACATTCCACCAAAGTACAGATTCGTCCATTTATTTGAACTCTTGTCGAGTTTACTTGTGGCAGAGCTGAACATACATGTATACTGTAGGTTACATACTATAATTAAGAGAGATGAATCATTGTATTTATGAAATAATTTCTTTTATTTACTGTGTAATACTTTTTGGCTCATTAGACCAGCCTATTAATGATTTTTGTTGTTTTCTCCCATTTCCATAAAGTTTTCTTACCTCTGTAGCAGTGCTCTGAGCTGTACAGCATCCCAAGCACAAAAGAAAAATATATCGTGATCAAAATTAGAAAATATCAAATATCAAATATTTTGATAATATATATATATATATATATATATATATATATATATATATATATATATATATATATATATGATACATACAGTTGCAATCAAAATAATTTATACTCCATTCCAAACCAGGTTTATTGTAAAAATTTACAGGCTTTCAGCTGTTTGTAATGCACACATCAAAGAAAAGTATCTGAAATAGTTCAACATAACGAATGCTTCAAGTGGTTTCCCCAGTCTCAAAATTATTCACCTCTTTCAAGGCAAGCATCTTTAGTAGAGCTTCTGCAGTGTTCCTGAAGAACCTTCTCCCGTTCCTCATGAGCAATGGCATTAAATAATAAATAAATAAATCCAGGGGAAGCACATGTTTTCAGGTTTTCAGTGACATTGACTTTGATTACTTTCTACATGTGCATCTGTTATAGTTTATTTTCTGTCTCCGCCCCTGTATTGTCATTGGTTGTTTCCTATATGTCATCACACTTGATTACATATATTTAAACCCCTCGTGTCTCTTTGTACATTGCAAATATTATGTGAGTTTTCTGTGTTTGTTCCTCGTTTCATGTGTTATAGTTTTGATCTTGTTCTAACCCTCGTTCTTTGATTCTGTTTAGTCTCGTTTACACCCATTTTCCGATCACCTGACACTCGCTATTGTCTCACATTTAGGATTTGTCTGTCTATCTCTACTCTAATAAAGCTCTTATCTGCATTTGCATCCGCCCTAAACTCCATTACGTTCTGTACATGACATGTGATAACTGTATGTGGTACTAATAATAATAATAATAATAATAATAATAATAATAATAATAATAATTATTATTATTATTATTATTATTATTATTATTATTATTATTATTATTATATTATCAGTGTGTAATAAAATAAAATGACCTACCTATGAAGAGAGCACAAAGTATGAGTGCTTTGCAGCTGATTTTTCGTCTCATTGTTGTTTGTTTGTTTGTTTATCAACACACTGTTCATCAATCCTGAAGGAAATAGCATTAAATTACACAAAATATAAATAAAAATGAAAATATAAACATATATTTTATTCTGCATTGAAGAATACAGGAAGTGCAGAGGCCATTCGGAGCCATGATGTGTTTTATACACATTAACCAGTACACGCAGTAACAACTTCATTTAATGACTATACAGTTATTATAACATTCTGTAAACAGTATTTAAATAGACTTCTTTTTTAAAAAAGTATTTAAATAAGAAGTATGTAAGAATCTTTACAATCCTGAACACGAAGTGACACATCACATGTGGAATGTTGTGTGGTGAGGTGACACACAGTTCTTTATTCAGGCTAATTCATGTTTATTCAGGCTAATTCATGTTTATTCAAGTTAATTCATGTTAATTCAGGCAAATTCATGTATATTCAGGCTAATTCATGTTTATTTAGGTTTATTCAGATTAATTAAGGTTAATTCATGCTTATTAATGATTATTTCACATTTATTCAGGTGAATGTGGTTTACATGTAACATAAAAACATGAATGTATTTTATAATCATCCATACATCCATCCATGTTCTGTACCACTTACTGGGTTGTAGGGCGCCTGGAGCCTATCCCAGTGGGAATAAGGAACAAGGTGGGGTACTAATCAATCACAGGGCACACTCACTTACACATTCACACACAAAATCAGCCTAACATGTATGTCTTTAGATTGGGTAGGAAACCAGAGCACCTGGAGAAAACTGCCAAAGCACAGGGAGAACATGAAAACACCACACACACACAGGGCCGTGGCAGGAATCAAAGCCTCAACCCTGGAGGTGTGAGGTGAACCTGCTAACCACAAAGCCCCCATGCCTGTATTTATATTAATTTTAAACAAATGTTCATTTTACTAAACTAAACTAATTTTAAGTTTTCTGCTTTTTTTGAATATTTGACATTGAAAATATTTTCCGTGATAATTTCACACTTTAGCACATTATTTTGCACTTAATGTGTTATTGATAAGACAACACAGCAGTAAGAGTGGAATTATATGTTGGAATTTTTGTACATTAACCCTTTGTATGTAAAAAGGAGCATTGTGTCCATGACCCTCAGGGAATAAAGCGAACCTTACAAAAAAGATCCTCCAAACCATTTTCTGTTTCTGTGTTTGTTTCTGTGTTTGTTTCTGTGTTTGTTTCTGTGATTGTTTCTGTGATTGTTTGTGTGATTGTTTGTGTGATTGTTTCTGTGATTGTTTCTGTGTTTGTTTCTGTGATTGTTTCTGTTTGTTCCGCTGCTGTTCTCATGCTTTGATTTTAATACAGGATTGTAGCACATTCCACCAATGTACCGCTCATTCGGTATCCATTTGTTTTAACTCATGTTGAGTTTAATTGGTTAATTGTGACAGAGCTGAACAATGCAAAGTGGTGAAACCCGTTTCCTTCACTCACCTTACTTAATACATTTTCTTCAGCATTAACACTGCATAGGTCAGTTACTAAGTTACCAATCACCAAGACATGCATTAGCCAATGTCTATTAACTAACTGAATGAAATTAAACACACTGACCTTAAAAACCTTAATAAACATTCAGAAATTAAATGGTAAATGGTGCACTTATATAGTGTTTTACACGGTGTCTTATTCAACCATTCACACACACACACTCACAAACCAATGGTAGCAGAGCAACTTGGGGTTCAGAGTCTTGCCCAAGGACCCTTCGAAGAATCAAACTGCCAATGCTGTGATTAGTGAACAACCCACTCTACCACCTGAGGCACAGCCGCCCGTAACATTACTTTAACATTACATACAGTTCATTAATGTTGAAAATTATTGCTATAACATTGTAAAAATGTCAGTTAAGGAAACCTCATTGTAAAACATTACCAAATTATTACAAAACAATATCTATTGTCCCTGTAAACATGAAATGTATTAGGCAATGCTCAATATTAGAGCATGCTGTTCCCCTTTGTCTCATCTAATTTCAGTGCTTCACTTTACCAGTTTGGAATATGAATAAAACAATTTAAAACAAATTCTGCAACACTACAATAAAAGGAGTTATGTGTTAGCTGTGCAACATGGTGCTAGGGTGGGTGTGTGTGCAGCAGAGATGTTCTTACCTGTGTGATGCAGCATGTGTGTGAGGAACAGGAGGCAGGTAGGAGAGATGGAGGTTATATGTCTGTACGGGGTGGAGTAAACGTTCACAGATTGACACTGCATCAGTCAGGCTGTGGGTTTGGTTTCTGATGGCTACAAATACACTTGAATTCACATTGAGTCTGGTTCCTCTCAAGGTTTCTTCATTATCCTCAGCGAGTTTGTCTCACTGTCACCTCTAGCTTGCTCATTATGGATCTATAGCTGGAGTTCTGTAAAGCTTTCTTGATACAATGTCCATTGTTAATATATATATATAAATATATATATATATATATATATATATATATACAGTG
>JAFFST010055092.1:63713-73181 GCA_022414735.1 Noturus placidus | reverse complement strand
TTTGCTTGTATCTCTCATTTGTAAGTCGCTTTGGATAAAAGCGTCTGCTAAGTGAATAAATGTAAATGTAAATGTAAATGTAAATGGGATAGAAAGACTAACACAATCACCATGAAGGCCCTGCAACGTGACAGCTAAAGAAATTTAAGCTGTCACAGAAGCTATTGGTCCTCTTCTACAAAGCACCAGTATAATCGATAGTCACATCCTCCATTTCCGTCTGGTTCAGCTCTACAACTGCAAGCTCCCCACCCTCACAGACCTGCACTCATCCAGGGTGAGGATGAGAGCAAGTAAAATTACGGCTGACTCCACACATCCCAGCCACTTCTTTTTCAGTGTTTCCCTTCATAACAGAAATCCAGAATAAAAGTCCTGGTGTCCCATAATAGCCAACACCTCCACATTTTCTCCCCAAGGCCTTAATCAGTCTAAACAAAAGCCCTTCACACATCCCTCCCCTCTGACATACTGTCACGATTTGGAGTTGAGGATGGATGCAAATGCAGATGAGTTTTATTAAAGGAGATAAAGGCAGACAAATCCAAATCGGTAAACCAAAGTGTGATCCAAAATCATGCAAAACGTCAGGTGATCAACAGACAGGCATAAACAGGGTGAAGCAAAACACAAAACAAAGTCAATAACCAGGAATCAATAATGAGAACTATGGAAACAATCGCTTGGTGAGGTGAGAACACTCAATACTACGCAAAGTCATTGTCTTCAAACAGTCTTTTTATATTGTGGCTGTGAGTGCTGTGAATTGGACGCAGGTGTGCGTGATTAGCATGAATGTAAAGAATTGCAGTCGATGGCGGCCATGTTTTTAGGCCGCAGTGCAGGAGGGGAAAGGTAGTCACTTTTTTAGTCACTGGTTTGCTGTGACATGACACATACAGTATCTCACAAAAGAGAGTATACTCCTCACATTTTTGTATATATTTGATTATATCTTTTAATGTACCAATATGTACTGTGACATACTGAATCAGAGCATGATCAGTATGCAGTATTCCAACATGATAACGACCCCAAACACACCCCCAAGACCACCACTGCCTTGCTAAAGAAGCTGAGGGTGAAGGTGATGGACTGGCCAAGCATGTCTCCAGACCTAAACCCTACTGAGCATCTGTGGGACATCCTCAAACGGAAGGTGGAGGAGCACAAGGTCTCTAACATCCACCAGCTCCGTGATGTCATCATGGAGGAGTGGAAGAGGACTCCAGTGGCAACCTGTGAAGCTCTGGTGAACTCCATGTCCAAGAGGGTTAAGGCAGTGCTGGAAAATAATGGTGTCCACACAAAATATTGACACTTTGGGCCCAATTTGGACATTTTCACTTAGGGGTGTACTCACTATTGTTGCCCGCGGTTTAGACATTAATGGCTAATTTTGATACTATAGATCATAGTATTCTCCTTAGATTAGAGAATGTAGTTGGCATTAAGGGAACAGTCCTCTCGTGGCTCAGGTCTTATCTTACCGAACGTTATCAGTTCGTAGATGTAAATGGAGACTTCTCCACTCGTACCGTGGTTAAATTTGGTGTTCCACAAAGTTCTGTTTTAGGCCCACTGCTTTTTACCTTATTTATGCTACCTCTAGGTCAAATTATTCGTAAACATGGAATTAGTTTCCACTGTTATGCTGATGATACACAGCTGTATGTTTCAGCGAAGCCAAAAGACAGACAGCAACTTAATAAAGTGGAGGATTGTGTGAAGGACATTAGACGTTGGATGCTAACTAACTTCCTCTTACTCAATTCTGATAAGACAGAAATACTTTTATTAGGATCACGTGTAGCTAGGAATAAGCTTTCTGATCACATGGTTTCTCTGGATGGACTTCCTGTTTCATCATGTGCAGCAGTAAAAGACCTTGGAGTGATTATTGACTCCAGTCTATCATTTGATGCTCATGTAGATAATATTACTAAGGTAGCCTTCTTTCATCTTAGAAATATCTCGAAGATAAGAAATATATTATCACTACATGATGCAGAGATATTAATTCATGCTTTCGTTACCTCTAGACTAGATCACTGTAATGCCGTACTGTCTGGATGTTCCAGTAGAAACATAAAGAAACTCCAGTTAGTCCAGAACGCAGCTGCTAGGGTTCTAACTTGAACCAAAAAATATGACCACATCACCCCGATCTTATCCACACTGCATTGGCTCCCAGTTAAATCTTACATAGATTTTAAAATAATATTATTAAACTATAAAGCACTAAAAGGTCTCGCACCACAGTATTTAAGCGATCTTTTGGTCTTCTATGATCCTCCACGCGCACTTAGATCCACAGATGCAGGTTATTTGACTGTACCGCGAATAGCGAAGGCTACAGCAGGGGGAGGAGCTTTCTCTTATGGAGCTCCACAGTTATGGAACAGTTTTCCAATTAGTGTTCGGGACTCAGACACAGTCTCAGTGTTTAAGTCTAGGATTAAAACTTATTTGTTTACTCCCTCTCTCGAGCTACACAAGATCTTATGGAGATACTGGAAGATCCTGGTCCATTCTGCTTTCCTGGACCTGCGTGAGCTGTCGTGGGATTCCTGCCTCTGGAGGGAGCTCTCATCTGCTCCAATTCCAGACTGCTGGGTCTATGGCTTCTTCTGAGCCATACAAATTTCTTATAAATCAATAATGAACTCTTTCAGAATATGTTGTTACCCAGATGAGGATGGGTTCCCTTCTGAGTCTGGTTCCTCTCAAGGTTTCTTCCTCTTAAACATCTTAGGGAGTTTTTCCTTGCCATTGTCGCCACTCAGTGTCTTGCTCAGTTGGGATAATTTCTCATCTTTACTATGTGTATACTGTGTTTATATATTTCTATAAAGCTGCTTTAAGACAATGTCTGTTGTAAAAAGTGCTATACAAATAAAATTGAATTGAATGTCTGTGTGTTGAGTTATTTTAAGAAGATAGTAAATGCAGACAGTAGCTCATTAAGAAGGTCTCTATGGTGCCCCTATAGAATGTGGTGGGGATGGGTGGAGGAATGTTCACCTTTTCAGGTGTTGGAGGAAATGGGTTAGCAGCATGAACAGCAGTGGGCTGAGCGTAAAGCCCTGGGGGCACCGTTGCTCAGGGTGATGGTGGTGGAGGTCTTGCTGCCAAGCTGAATTGGCTGGGGTCTCCCTGAGATGAAGTTCAGGATCCAGGTCCAGATCTGGTGCGGAAACCTAGCAGGTCAATATATCAGCTGCTGGGAGATGATGGTGTTGAATGCTGAACTGAAGTGTATGAACAGCATTCTGATGTATGTAACTCTTGTTGAGGTGGGTTACTGCCAGATGAAGATTTAGAGATTGTGTCCTCTATGAAATTGTTGTGGAGGTACATCAACTTAAGAGGGTACAGTGTGATGGGGAGTCTGTTTCTGATGTGACTCATGACCAGCTTTTCAAAGCACTTCATGATGATTGGTGTGAGTTCTATGGGGTGGTAGTCATTGAGATTTGACCCTGCTGACGTCTTCGGCACAGGTATGATGGTGAGTATCTGACCTGAGCATGTGCTGTAGATGAGGCCGTGGTCTCGCTGGGCCTAGGTCCCATGCCTAGCTGAAGCTGTAGAGAGCCATTGTCAGACCAGAGTCTGACACTAAGATGTTTGTCTTGCAGCAACATTTTTGACCAACAACTGACAAGTGTTTGCTTTGTATGTTGAATCGCAGTGAGTGAATATTGGCATTGATCATAGCAATTACAGTCAATTAAAACCCTAATTCATCTACTGATGGGCCTAATGGATCAATACACACACACACACACACACACACACACACACACACACAAGAAATTTATACCAGCAATCACAGAGTAGTGATTCGGCCGATAAACAGCTCTGCTGGATCAGAGATGGGAAACACTGCAGTGTCCATCTGTCTGTCTGCCTTTATATCTGTGTCTGTCTGTCTATCTATCTTTCTGTCTGTCTGTCTGTTTGTCTGTCTGTCTGTATCTACATGTAAATATACTCTATATTTAAAATATTAAGATTTAGATTTTTTTTATTACTTATAAATGGCATAGTTCCTGTTTTTGAATCACTTACCAGGAGATTCTCATCTGTGTTGAGACTTTATTCTCATCAAAAATATTTTTTTTTCACTTTTGTATGAAGAACACAAATAATATAAATATAAATGCCATTAAACTAAATTAGTAGTATTTCAAACAGTGTGGAAGGAGAGCCTCCTTAGCAAAAGAAAAGCTCTTAGTGCTGCGAATCCTACATTATTATTTAATACTGTAGCAAAGTTAACTGTGTCTCTCAGGTTCACCCAGGTGTGTTGATGGTGGAGTGGCTGACCGTATTATGTCCTAGGGCACTCTCATGTCTGTGTTTCCTTCTGACTCTCCCTTTAATTTAAACTGTCATAGTTAATCTTGCTAATCTCACTACATTCTACACACCATGTACCTTCTTTCATGTTTACTTTTAAGGCATTTAGCAGACAATCTTATCCAGAGCAGCTTTCAAAAATGCTTTGAGGTCCCTATAAATAAACACATCCTCAAAGTGGCTCACTAGGTCAGGGACTAAGAGTAGCTTCAGTCTAAAAATCTACTTATTTTATATAACACAACACTAACACTTGTAATAACAAAGTGCTAATTCCCACTTAATTATGTAAATCACTATAGTACATATGGTGATTAAGAACATATATGATAATCTCTCTCTCTCTGTCTCTGCCTGATCCATCTCGATGTTCTACTTCTTCATGGCCCCTCCTTCACATGAGTATCACTTGCTGCTCCTGAGGATGGTTCTACATATATAGCCTAAAGACTGCTTTTGGTGGTACCACATGGATATGAAAGATGGCTGTGGACAGTTTCACTTGCAAAGCCTAAAGATGGCACTTGCTTAAAACAGTTGCTGCTCAAGTCTCAGTTGGAAAATATAGACTTAAATCTAAAAAATTCAAATAAAACTTTGACACTTATTTCAGCACATTTAGCATGGTCAGTTTACACTCATCAACAGCTGCAGACAATGGCCAGTTAGTTTAAACTTTATAGCTTATACGTTATACTTTTTATAGAGCTTATACTTTGAGACTCCAGCCTTCCAGCAGAATACAAATACACCACAGGGAAGCTGAACATGTCTCCATCTGTGTTCAAGGACACTACAGGGTTAATCTCTCTCCTTAATATGATAGTCTGACATGGAAGAGAAACACAACCTCATCAGAGCCTGAACAATAGGTCCGATTAACGGTCAGGGTTACACTCAGGGATATGGTCAAGGTTAAGGACAGCAGATTGGAATAGGATATTTTAGCCTTGAAGGAAAACAGACTTTCTTGGTGTGTAGTAGAGGGGCATTAGCCAGAGGAGGCAGGTAGAAAACATCAAGTATGAGAAACTTAACTAGACTAAGCTAGTGGAGATGATTTTCTCATCATCAGAGCCATTTATCATGTTCTGAACCACCACAGTTCCAGCATGTGCACTTTCTCAGACCCCAGTCTTATGCCAGCTTTATGCTATATAAAAGTCAGGTCAAATATCATAAAAAAAATTCTTTGATCATGAGTTGACACGGACTCTGACATCTCACGAACTTGACACGGACTCTGACATTTTGGACTCACAAACAGAAAATCACTCACTCGCTCTTTAGACTGAGTAACTTCAGTAAATTGAATACGAATCAGTGTACATGTCACACAGTGAGGTCTGTTATATTTTACATTTAATTGTTTTATTCATTTTCCATAGTATTTGTTACTTGAACAATGATAGCTGAGAAAATGTATCGTTATTTTGAAATATGATCGTAGTTGTATTACGCGCCCCTAAACATCAGCATTTACTGATTCCAGTCTTGAATTTCACATAAATTTTGTGAAATGTACTTCTTAATGTAGTAAATATCATAAACACTGCTGACAGGGATTTTTATTTATTTAATGAATTAAAATGAAAAGTTAGAAGAACAGAGCTGTGTTCAGAAATGAGTGTGTTGTGATTGATAGACGGATTAAAAACAGTAATAAAGCATGAAGCTTGTTGTTCTGAGCTGCTGCTGAATGTAAGTGTACTCTGTCCTCTCTCTCTCAGACTATATAACTGTGGGGGAGACGCAGCACATCACTGACATCAACTGCAACTGGAGGACACCATACAGTGAGATACAATAACAAAACAGATTCATTTGTATTTTCATACCCTTGTAATATAATAAAAGTTCTACACATACCTCTATATCCCTTTTTTTCTTTGAAACCATTTTTTGAAAGCAAATTAGTTGAGGTGCTGATGATATGAAATAAAAATATTAATTAGCGATGGTAAGATATGGTACTATTTGTTACATTTATGTTGATATTGGTTTTTGTGTGTATATATATATATATATATATATATATATATATATATATATATATTAATTTAAGCTCAGTGTTGATTTTACAATCGCAATTTCAAATCTTTTTTCAATTTAATTACTTTCTGGACTCAACATGGACTCGGCTATTAAGGACTCAGACTCAATTGGTTAAGGACTTGGTCTCGACTTGAACTCAAAAAAGGTGGACTCAGACCCAATACTAGTATAGTATGACACTCAGTCAGCCGAAAATAAAGTCAGTGTGAAAAATGTGAGTGTTTCTATGACACCAGTCTTAAATCCATTAATATGAGGACAATATAGGATGATGCCAAACTCAAGGGACAATTAGAAATATGGTAGCGGTGATGAAGAAAAGTACATAAATATTAAATGGCAAGAAATGTCCTTATGACCTCTAACTTACATTTCTACACATCATACTGATTGATGACATAACCATTACATAGCCATTCTCATTAATCACAGGTCTATCATTAGAGGATATAGGATGCATAGATCAAAAGATGCAGGCTATTTGTTGGTACCTGGAACAGTGAAGGCTACAGAATGGGAGGAGCTTTCTCTTATAGAGACCCACAGTTATGGAACAGTCTTCCAATTACTGTTTTTATGAATAGTTTTTTCCTTTGATAAAGGAGCAGATCTAGAGAATCACTGGTAAACAGTATTGTGGTGAACAGGGATGTTTGGATGCTGTCTCCCACCACTTTCACACCTTCACCCAGGTGTGTTGATGGTGGAGTGGCTGGCCACCTTGAGTCCCAGGCAGCCCTCATGTCTGTGTTCCCTTCTGGTTCTCCCTTTTAGTTACACAGTCATGGCTAGTCTTGCCGGAGTCCCTGCTTTCACTCACGCATAATGTATATTTTCATAAAGAATTTCAGGACAGGAGCATTGCTAATAATCTGTGTTCTCTCTCTTTCCCCTTCCTCACGTTTTCTGTTGAGCTACACATGTTAATGCTGAGATACCACTGATTCTGACCCTTTCTGCGCTCTATACCTGCCTGATCCATCCTGATGCCATACTTCTATTTGGAGTTTTCATCATCAGCAAATCACTGGCTGACCTTGAGGATTGTCCAACACAGACAGCTTAAAGATCAACATGAGATTACTCTGGAAGGTACAACATGGAAACCATCAAGATGGATGTGGATGTTCATCCTTGGATAGCCTTTAGACTGCAATTGCTAAGAACAGTTTGTACTCAAGGCCATCACTGAACAGTTAGTAACTTCAGTTCAATGTAACAGACTTCAATTCAAAACTATAATGAATTCAAAATGACTGATGCTTATATTTCTTTAACAAATGCTAAGTTGTTCCTTACTGCAACATTTATTATGCTGTATGTGATGAGCTCAGGTGCTCAGCCTCAACCTTCTCTGAGATTTCTGGAGGTGTGAAATGACAGTGTAATTTGGCAATTCACATGGGTAACGATCAGGTTTCATATTGCTTTGATAACTGCTAGTCAGAAAACTTTACAGAGTCAAAGTTAAGAAAGGTGTTCATTAGCATTGTAAGAGGTCCAACTCTTTCTCTGATAGAGTGGATTAGTAAGGTGAACTAAGTACATTTACATTTATTAGACACTTTTATCCAAAGCGACTTACAAATGAGACACACTCACATTTACATTTACATTTACATTTATTCATTTAGCAGACGCTTTTATCCAAAGCGACTTACAAGTGCACACTCACACACCAATGGGAGCAGAGCTGCATGCAAGGTGCTAGCTTGCCATCGGGGGCAACTTAGGGTTCAGTGTCTTGCCCAAGGACACTTCGGCATGGGATCACCCGGGCCGGGATTCCAACCACCAACCCTACGATTAGTGGATTAGTGGACAACCCGCTCTACAGACTGACCCACAGCCGCCCTGGTGGATTGTGTTAAAAGACTTAAGCCACTCTTGTTATATCTCGATATTGTTGTGGGCTTTGTGCTGAGTACCAGATTCACTTAGGATCTGTTAGATCCATTTTCTGTATTTTGATTGTGTTATTTGTGTTGATTGTGTTAAAAATGATGCAGCAACTGAAAGTGATTCTTCTACAGGCTGCTGATATCTTGAATCTAGTTAGCGTAGCTCCTGTGCTGAATACGAATTATGGGTTATTTAGGGTGCCTGAGTGACAATAAGAGCTCTTCTATACTTAAGCAGGCAATTTCAATGATTACTGGTTAAGTTTGTCACCAATCATATTTCAATTTTCAAGCAGTTTTCTGCAAGCAAGTATAATCATTATACCCTATTATGGGGTGAAACGTTCCCAGAATCTTTCTCTTTTTTAAATAGATTATCAAGGGCATGAAGAAATCAAAATTAAACATTCAGTTGAGTTGTATGTGGATGGAAGATGAATTATCGTGCTTCATAAACCTGAGAGACCTTCAATAAGGTAAAATAATCTCATCGTGAGAGAAGATAAATATCAATGCCTTGGTATTGAATTAATGCTGTGCATGCAGTACTGAGTGTGTCCCATTACATGTACAGACACCAACATGGTTTTCAGATGTTCTTCAAGTGTATACTGAATTAAAGGTGTATGAGAAAATGTCTGGAAAGATTTAAAATAAGCATTCAGAATAAATTCAGCAAAAAGACTTTTATGGATTAAAAATAGTAATGAGGAAAATGACTGTTTTCAGAAGAAATGATTTTGTATCCTGAAAATCTGAGCAAAGGCTCCAGTTTATCAGATCAACCTCCACCTTCACATTGATTACACGGAGTGTTATAACTCAGGCACTTGGCCCTTTTTACACTAACACCATTCAAAGCTGAAGGATACTTCTGTAACTGTGTACATGTGAGGCAGAAAACACACAGGAAAATGGTAAAGAAAGCCATCGTCACACTAGATGAAGCTGATGCTGCAGTCAAGTGCACAACACTTTTCAATGTTTTTTTTTTTTGTTTTTTTTTTGCTTTATTGGACCATTAACACTTTCATATCACTGTGACTGTTTGTAAACACACCCTCTCTTGATGGAATTTCTTCCACATTTATTTTTGTCATTTTAAGCTGAATAAAATGAAAATAAATCCCATGTAGTGTGGCAGAGT
>JAFFST010055092.1:53713-61213 GCA_022414735.1 Noturus placidus | reverse complement strand
GACACGCCCCAGATGATGCACATGACTTCCTGTAGTGTACACCTGTACACACACACACACACACACACACACATACACAGAGAAATTACTGTAATTTACTATCCTAAATTAATATTTGATGAACAGAAAAGTCACATTTTAATGAACAATAATTTCCCCACCAAGTTTAAATACTAGTGCTCATTAAACATAAATGTGGATCATGTGACACGAACGTCATGACCGTGTGTGGTGCAGTGGCTGATGGGAGTCGTCGTCCTGTGTCGTGTTTGATGCAACCATGGCAATATTTTTATTATTCATTCGATTTTTGTTTGTTATTGTTGTGTTGAGTTCACTGATAAGTGTTTATGTGGTTTTAACATTTCCTCGTTTCGCTTCTTTTGTTCCTCTCTCTCTTTTATTGTGTGACTTTAATAGTGGCTGCAGGTTAAAAGAAAACAAGGACACACATTCTACTTTATAAATAACACAGTAAAGCGATCTGTGCCTCTATACTCATACGGATTATTCCCCATTACAACGTTATCATGGATATTGAGTTATGTCATTCAGTTAACTCACACATTCTGCTTGGGTTTTCAAGCCTATTTCAAACAAGTCCCACTTTTATTAGCTCGCTGCCTGGAATAGCCCCCTTGTTTTTATTAACCCCCCCCCTCCCCACACACACACCATACAACATCAACAACAATACCACCAACAACAACACTGGAAACAATAACAGCCATGACAATGATAAAAAAAATCACCATCAACAATATCACCAACAACATAAACAATCATGATGATAAAAACATAGATAAAAGCAATAACACAACAACTATGACATCAACAGTAACAACAACATAATAAGCAACCTGGCGATGTGTGTAGACTACACATCCGTGATAGTGTCAGAGATATTAATGACATTGACCGAAGACAATACCGCTTAAATTACCTTCAAAATACTAGAGAAAAGTATATCCTGGATATCCATACAATTATTCCTGGGAACCTACAAAGCCAACTCATCCCCACATCCGGCCTGTCAAGATCATGTTTCACTGGTATTGAACCCATCCTATATGCCACTAATCAGCAGAACAAAGACAGATGTTAATACTTTCAAAGTTTGGAGTGAGGAAGCCAGCTCACAACTGCAAGATTGTTTTGAGCTTAGAGGCAGGGATGTATTCATGAGGAGAGCTGATCCAGAGGAATACAGTACATCAGTCCTGGCCTGCATAGACTTCTGCACTGAGACCGTTCTAACAACTAAACCCATCAAAGTGTTCCCCACCCAGAAGCCATGGCTGGACAGGAAGGTTCGGTCTGTATCACTGTAACTGTAACAGAATGAACTCTAGGAAACTGAAATTTACTGAAGAAGGGGTGATTGAACACACGGGGAAACAGACAGACAATGTTAATACTCTCTAATACTAGAGACATGCAATAATAATAGTGCTAATGCTAAAGAAAAATCTACATCCTAACAGAAATGCTGTCAAAAATGTATGTGCTAACAGGGTTTTTATAACAAGGATGGGGCAACGGGGTTGTTATGATGGGGAAGGGGTTGTTATGATGGCGTCGGGGCTGTTATTACGGCGAAGGGGTTGTTATTACGGCGAAGGGGTTGTTATGATGGCGAAGGGGTTGTTATGACGGGACGGGGTTGTTATGATGGCGAAGGGGTTGTTATGACGGGACGGGGATGTTATGATGGCGAAGGGGTTGTTATGATGGGACGGGGTTGTTATGATGGGGAAGGGGTTGTTATGATGGGGAAGGGGTTGTTATGATGGCGAAGGGGTTGTTATGACGGGACGGGGTTGTTATGATGGGGAAGGGGTTGTTATGACGGGACGGGGATGTTATGATGGGACGGGGTTGTTATGATGGGGAAGGGGTTGTTATGATGGCGAAGGGGTTGTTATGACGGGACGGGGTTGTTATGATGGGGAAGGGGTTGTTATGACGGGACGGGGATGTTATGATGGGACGGGGTTGTTATGATGGGGAAGGGGTTGTTATGATGGCGAAGGGGTTGTTATGACGGGACGGGGTTGTTATGATGGGACGGGGCTGTTATACGTCTACACTCGGGGCCGGTTCTTGTTTGGAGTGAATTAAAGTGTAAACATTATAAAATCTGACACTGTGTTCTTACCGTCCTCCATGATGAGAACTTCCTTCTGGCACATGTCCTGCACATTAACAGTGCAGTTAACAATGAACTCTGGAGATGAGCAGTCATCCTGCCGAATCTCCTCACACTGATAACACTGAATCTGCAGAGCACCAACTAAACACACACACACACACACACACACAGAGGTGACATGTTTATTAACACAAAATAAGATTCTGACCAAAAGAATCTGGTTCATAAGTGAGTTAGTGAGTGTAGTATACTTTATACGTGAGGTTTGTAGTTTATACGTGAAGTTTGTAGTTTATGTCCCTTATGCCTTTTACACACAAATAAACGTACACTATATTAAAGTATTATAAGCTCCACCTCCTCCTCATGTCAAGGGGACGCCTCTTTATCTTCTAAAGCAACACCCTGTTGTCTGGTCAGAGATGTTCTTTCAGGTCTAACTGCTTCAACTCCGAGGGGAACAGAAGAGCCTCGCTCTGTAATGGAGATAAACTGACTTGATCTGTCTTGATTTCCTGTTTGTGTATTTATGTACTATGTACTACTGATGTGTGTCTTCCACAGCTGTGTGTGTGTGTGTGTGTGTGTACTAATTAACGCACTTCTCACAGATCCTTGTTTTGACAATATAGCTGAGCTCACACACCGGTTTAGTCTTTCATACCCAGCATTCTCCTTCACTTTTCTGAATAAAAATGTGAGCATCAGGTGGGGACATGGGCTCACTGCAGTACAGGTACACACACACACACACACACACACACACACACACACACATCTCAGGCAAGAGTTTAACAGCCTACCGACACAACTCCATTCCTATAACTCCCCTTTACACGTATCTATATGAAGGTCAGGGTCAGTAAGATTACACCGCTGCTGAAGTCGACTTTACACATTCAGATTACTAGAGGACTAGGTTGCCAGATTTTTCCTGAATAAATGCGTCTGGGATAGAGTTTGTCAGTACAGTCTACACCAGCGGTCCTTTTTTGTGCCAAAAAAACCTTTTTTGTGCCAAAAAAACCTTTTTTGTGCCAAGGACCGGTTTAATATCAGACAATATTTTCACAGACCAGCCTTTAAAGTGTGGCGGATAAATACAACAAAATAAAATGATAAGACCGGCATAAAAATTGGGGTATTTTAAAAATATTATAATAATAAATGTGAATTCAATGTGAAATCGCAATTTTATTAGCAGCGTCCTCATAACATCATGCCATTATTTTTTATCAGTAACGTATCATGTGACCGAGACAAGCGTCTTGACATGCGTAAGGAGTGAGTCATACACTGATGTAACGGAGAGAATCCGGTCATTTTTCAAAATAAAACATCGTTCAGACTCAGATAATAAATAACACGGAAATAATGTAAGTTATTTATCCTTTCTGTGCGGCCCAGTACCAAATGACCCACGGACCGGTACAGGTCCGTGGCCCGGGGGTTGGGGACCACTGGTCTAGACCATCACCTTTAAACCAGAAATATATCAAGGATAGAAAATGTGGACATAATCATGAAATGGTGTTTTTTTTCTAATAAAATGTACAAATAATTTGTGAATATAATTTTAAAACAGGAAAATATGATGATATATGAATTAGATAAAATTTTGCAAACAGACAAATTTCACAGACACAGACACGTCCTACAGACGCAGACACGCCACACAGACAAACCCCACAGACACGCCTCACAGACACAGACACGTCCCACAGACACAGACACGCCACACAGACACACCCCACAGACACATCCCACAGACACGCCTCACAGACACAATTCACAGACACAGACACGTCCCACAGACACGCCCCACAGACACACAGACACACCCCACAGACATTCCTCAGACATTCCTCACAAACATGCCTATCAGGCACAGACACACCCCACAGACATAGACACGCCTCATAGACATGCCTCATAGACACAGACACAATTCACAGACACAGACACGTCCCACAGACACAGACACGCCACACAGACACACCCCACAGACACGCCTCACAAACATGCCTATCAGGCGCAGACACACCCCACAGACATAGACACACCTCATAGACACAGACACAATTCACAGACACAGACATGTCCCACAGACACACCCCACAGACATAGACACGCCTCATAGACACAGACACAATGCACAGACACAGACACGTCCCACAGACACACCCCACAGACATAGACACGCCTCATAGACACAGACACAATTCAGACACAGACACATCCCACAGATACGCCCCACAGACACACAGACACACCCCACAGACACGCCTCACAGACACAGACACAATTCACAGACACAGACACGTCCCACAGACACACAGACACACCCCACAGACATGCCTCACAAACATGCCTATCAGGCACAGACACACCCCACAGACATTCCTCACAAACATGCCTATCAGGCACAGACACACCCCACAGACATAGACACGCCTCATAGACATGCCTCATAGACACAGACACAATTCACAGACACAGACACATCCCACAGACACACCCCACAGATACGCCTCACAGACACAGACACAATTCACAGACACACCCCACAGACACACAGACACACCCCACAGACATGCCTATCAGGCACAGACACACCCCACAGACATAGACACACCTCATAGACACAGACACAATTCACAGACACAGACACATCCCACAGACACACCCCACAGACACGCCTCACAGACACAGACACAATTCACAGACACAGACACGCCCCACAGACACACAGACACACCCCACAGTAATGCCTCACAAACATGCCTATCAGGCACAGACACACCCCACAGACATAGACACGCCTCATAGACACAGACACAATTCACAGACACAGACACGTCCCACAGACACACCCCACAGACACACCTCACAGACACAGACACAATTCACAGACACAGACACGTCCCACAGACACACCCCACAGACATAGACATGCCTCATAGACACAGACACAATTCACAGACACGCCCTACAAACACAGCACGCATATAAACACCGTTTTAGACAAGATTTATTTTATGATGTTTAGATTAGTTTAAGTGATGTCACTAATCAGATGAATTGAACACAATAGATCATGATCACTGAAATAATCTGATTATTACTACATGACACACTTTTCCTTTTTAACATCTTGATGTGTGTAAATTTGTGTGTGAATTATGAAGTAATCAACATTAATAAAAATGCACTTCAGTAATATGATATTAATCTAAGGTGAGGTTGTGTAATCACATGTAAACACACGGCAGCTCCTAAACGCTGCGGCCTGTAAAGCCTTCTGCACTTGCCACCATCACGTAGAAAAACACTGCACACAAACTGACCTTTATATTCTCTCTCTCTCTCTCACACACACACTCTCTCTCTCTCTCACACACACACACACACACACACACAGTTACCCACAGGACCATTTCTCAGCTGAAAAAATATAAAAGCAAGATATTCTCTAGTAATTATATAAAAATGTGTGTTAATGTTTAAACCTCAGCAGTATTTACTGATGTTCTGATGATTTTATTGGTTTAATGTGACGAGATTTAATGCTTCACTCCACAGTGACACTCGTCACAATTAGTTCTGCACCACAGTCTCTCACACACACACACACACAAACACATTTATATGATTTATTAATTCATATACTCTTATATATATATATATATATATATATATATATATGAACACACACACACTGTATTTAATATATAGTAGTAAATTTCACATTTCTGTTTCGTACCAAAACATTGCATCAAAATTATACATAAAATTATATAAGTATGTTTTTGGGTATATTTAAGTATATTTTTAAAATCACAGAGAGATAATATACTTAATAGACATAATACTTTATCATTTATAAACAATCCTCTTTAATGAATATTATCATCAAACCCACTGTGCAAATGTATTATTTATTAAATCCAGTGCAGGATTTTAATTAAGATAAAATTGAGTTTATTATTATTATTATTAGGGGAATATTAAGGCATGTTAATTAATATTCAATTAAAAATAAAATCAAAACAAAACCTGCAAAGTGTCTGTGATGTACACAATTTATTAGGAACACTACACTAATACTGGGTAGAGCCTCCCTTTAGCCTCAGTGCTTCATGGATTCCACAAGATGTTGGAAACAGTCCATTGAGGTTCTGCTCCATGTTGAGATGATTCCACTTTAACTTTCTCCTGCTCCATGTTGAGATGATTCCACTTTAACTTTCTCCTGCTCCATGTTGAGATGATTCCACTTTAACTTTCTCCTGCTCCATGTTGAGATGATTCCACTTTAACTTTCTCCTGCTCCATGTTGAGATGATTCCACTTTAACTTTCTCCTGCTCCATGTTGAGATGATTCCACTTTAACTTTCTCCTGCTCCATGTTGAGATGATTCCACTTTAACGTTCTCCTGCTCCATGTTGAGATGATTAAGTTCTATATTCAGATCTGGTGACTCTGAAGAACACTGAAGTTATGGTAATGTTCATAAACCCAGTTTGAGACGATTGTGCTTTGTGACATGGTGCATTATCATGCTAGAAGTAGCCATGAGAATTTGGTCATTTGTGGCAATGAAGGGATTCACCTGGTTGGCAACAATAATCAAATATGTTGAGGTATTTATTTATTGGTATTAACAGCCCAAAGTGTACCAAGAAAACATTCCCCACACCATTACACCCCCTCCACCAGCCTGGACTGGTGACACAAGGCAGGGTGGGTTCATGGGTTCATATATATATATATATATATATGAACACTTTATTAGGAACACTTGTACACTTACTCATTCATGCAGTTATCTAATCAGCCAATTACAGTGGTGTGAAAAAGTGTTTGCCCCCTTCTTCATTTCTTGTTCCTTTGCATGTTTGTCACACTTAAGTGTTTCGGAACATCAAACCAATTTAAACAATAGTCAAGGACAACACAAGTAAACACAAAATGCAATTTGTAAATGAAGGTGTTTATTATTAAAGGTGAAAAAAAATCCAAACCATCACGGCCCTGTGTGAAAAAGTGATTGCCCCCCTTGTTATAACATACTATAACTGTAGTTGTCCACACCTGAGTTCAATTTCTCTAGCCACACCCAGGCCTGATTATTGCCACACCTGTTCACAATCAAGGCATCACTTAAATAGTGATAGCTGCTTGACACAGTAAGGTCCACCAGAAGATCCTTAAAAGCTACACATCATGCCGAGACCCAAAGAAATTCAGGAACAATTGAGAAAGAAAGTAATTGAGATCTATCAGTCTGGAAAGGGTTATAAAGCCATTTCCAAAGCTTTGGGAATCCAGCGAACCACAGTGAGA
>JAFFST010055092.1:5000-14227 GCA_022414735.1 Noturus placidus | reverse complement strand
GGAGAGAGAGAGAGGAGAGAGAGAGAGAGAGAGAGCTGTGGATCAGGTGGTAGAGTGGGTTGGCAGTTTGATTCCTGGCAAGACACTGAACTCCAAGTTACTCCCAATGGCAGGCTAGCACCTTGCATGGGAACTCTGCTACCATTGGCGTGTGTGTGTGTGTGTGTGTGTGTGTGTGTGTGTGTGTGTGAGAATCAGTTTTAAAGCGCTTTGTAGAACTACTAAGGTTAAAAGGCGCAATATAAGTTCAGACCATTTACACACACCCTAACTCTGGGTCAACATACAAGAACAGCTGTTTAAAGCTCTCATGTGTGTTCTATCGGCATTTCCAGTTAACACAGAGAGAGTCCGGTGTGTGTGTGTGTGTGTGCGTGTGTGTTCGGGAGAGTTAGTGGCTGGAAAGGCCACTCATCAGCTGTAACCCAGCAGAGCTGATAAAGAGCTGCTCAACACCACAAACCGAAAGGTCTCACACACACACACACACACACACACACACACACGTTTTGATGCTGAACTTTACAGAGAGCGTAAGACAGAAGGTAAGACAGTGAAACAGATAGAGCAAGAGAGAGAGACAGCAGTGAAGGAAGGTGTAATTGGAGACAGTGTGTTCACCTTTAGTGCAGTGTTTATTGATCCATCAGCTCGGATACCGAAAAAAAATTGCACACACACGTGTATATATACGGGAGCGCTACTCTTTAAGTCCTTTGCTAAATGATCAGAATACACTTCCTGCATCCTGGCCAATCACAGTCATCCCCAAGAGGGTAAGTGTTTAGGGTAACTTTAAACCTGATCCTGTCATCACGTGCTACACAGAGGAGATGGGGTTCTCACTGGGTTGGGTTTCTGTTAAATGTAGCAAGAAGTTCACTTTCAGTCTCACCGCACCAGAGAACCTTTTTCCAAACCATCTGCAAACAGGATTTCATATGGATTTTTGGAGCGTCTCTCTCTCTGTCTCTCTCCATCTCCGTCTCTCTCTCAGTCTCTCTCTGTCTCTCTCTCCATCTTCGTCTCTCTCTCTCCATCTCCGTCTCCCTCTCAGTCTCTCTCCATCTCCCTCTGTCTCTCTCTCTCTCTGTCTCTCCCTCTGTCTCTCTCTCTCTCCGTCTCTCTCTGCATCTCTCTCTGTCTCTCTCCATCTTCGTCTCTCTCTCTCTGTCTCTCTCTGTGTCTGTCTCTCTCGGTCTCTCACCATCTCACTCTCCCTCTCAGTCTCTCTCCATCTCCCTCTGTCTCTCTCTCTCTCTGTCTCTCCCTCTGTCTCTCTCTCTCTCCGTCTCTCTCTGCATCTCTCTCTGTCTCTCTCCATCTTCGTCTCTCTCTCTCTGTCTCTCTCTGTGTCTGTCTCTCTCGGTCTCTCACCATCTCACTCTCCCTCTCAGTCTCTCTCCATCTCCCTCTGTCTCTCTCTCTCTCTGTCTCTCCCTCTGTCTCTCTCTCTCTGTCTCTCTCTGTGTCGCTCTCTCTCCATCTCCGTCTCTCTCTGCGTCTCTCTCTGTCTCTCTCCATCTTCGTCTCTCTCTGTGTCTGTCTCTCTCGGTCTCTCACCATCTCAGTCTCTCTCCATCTCCCTCTGTCTCTCTCTCTCTCTCTCGCTCTCTCTCCATCTCTCAGTCAAGCTACACATGATACTCCTGTGATTCCAGTGTTCCTGACCCCTTCTGCTCTCCGGTCCTGCCTGATCCATCCTGATGTCCTACTTCTGGATGGAGTTCTCATCAGTTGGAAGTCACATGCTGCTGCTGAGGATGTTCCCACATGGTGCAGACTAAAGATCACTGAGATTACTGAGGACGGTTCCACTTAAACACCATAAAGATGCTTCGGACCTCAGTTCATATGAACAGTTATGCTATGATGGCTTTAGCACTACAATGACCACAAACAGTTCTGCACTCGAGTCTCCATCAGTGAACAGTGGAGAATTTCAACAAAACAGACTTCCTGTCGAAACTGTAATGAACTTCCTGCTTACACAACTGCACTATTTCAGCATGTAGTATTAGTACATTTACAGAAGGGGTGTATTTATTTAGAATCACACTATCCGGTGTGACCCAGATGAGGACGGGTTCCCTTTTGAGTCCGGTTCCTCTCGAGGTTTCTTCCTCATATCTTCTCAGGGAGTTTTTCCTCTCCACTGTCTCCTCTGGAGCCTGACCTGCTCTGGGACCGCGTCCGCTGACCTGCTCTGGGACCGCGTCCGCTGACCTGCTCTGGGACCGCGTCCGCTGTTGGAAGCGTTGTACAAATAACACGGAATTGAAATAGATTTTTTCCAGAACTTTTCCGTGACTTTCAGGAACAGGTGAATATATACACTGAGATCACATGACACTTAAATAATCACACCTCAAATCCGTTCAGCTAATTATTCAGATACTTTATTGATATTCCTCTACTGCAGTATTATGGGATGTTTTGTGTAGATTCATGAGACTAAAGTGCATTTATATTCATTGTGATTGTAAGTGTGAAATAATCATAAATACACACTCATTACACAAATACAATATATATCAAGTATGCATATAGAACAGTGTATTATTAATTAACCCCAATAATCAACCACACACACACACACTGACACACACACACACACACTGACACACACACACACACACACACTGACACACACACACAAAATAAACTGCAATTATATCACTAATTATTATATAATTATTATTATTATAATGTGTCATATTGTTCAGGCTTGTGTGCGATGTGTGTACTGAGTCTTTACCTTGCCTTTGCATATAATCACCTGTGTGTGTGTGTGTGTGTGTGTGTGTGTGTGTGTGTGTGCGCGCGCTCAAGGATCCTGCTCCTCCAGTCCTTGGTACACAAGTTGAGAGTCACTCAGTGCAGTGTTGGTGCTGTAACACCCTCGGCTGTCCCCGCTCACTACAGGACACATATCATGCTCACACCACCTACACACACACACACACACACACACACACACACACACACACACACACACACACACACAGTTAGACTAACTGAACTCCTGCAGGTTAACTAAAACTGCAAGTCTGTGATCTGTAAGTGATTATTTTCTTCCTCTTACACCTCATATAAGTTACAGCAGATATATACACTCGTTCCCTCACCAGTCTCTTTATTCCCCTCTCTCTACTCCCACTCTTTACCCCCCCCCCTCTCTTTACCCCCCCCCCATGTTAATAAGAGATAAGAATCACAGTGTTAGTGAAAAGTAAAGGAGTGTAAACTCTGATGAAGATGTGGAGAAAGTAAAGTTACAGTTTCACCTCTGACTGTTACACAGCGCTGACACTGGAGACTCCTTCCATACATGTTACAGTAACATCTTACAGAAAACTTCAGTGATCTTTTTAATCTGTTTATGTGGAGCTGTACATGTCCCTGTATCAGAACGAGTACATTAATATGAACCTGCGCTACCTGCAGAGCCGCTGTTATAGAAAACTAATCACCACCTTCTGATCCAATCAGAGTCCAGAGTTTATGATTTGGTAACCAAAATAAGTCCCAGCAAAAAGAAATCAACAGCAGAAATATCCAACAATGACAACAAATGCACACTGATGATCAGCGTCCACAGAGAACACAACGTTCCTGCAAGGTTCTGCCCCATGCTCGGGAAAACTCTACAGTACTTTAGACCTTTTCCACCATAAAGAGCCCGTTCCCTGCTGACAAGAACGGTTCTGTTCAGACCCAGAAGAGCTGAAGGCCCGCCACTGGCGAGGTCAGAGCTCTGAGCTGTGGGATATCACAAGAATTGCAGCGTTTAGATGAAAGGACATGAAGTGAATGTTTGAAGACCTGGAAGGTCCAGGCAACCGGTAGATAAGGAGAAGATCAGAGATGAAGACTGACACTGAAACTGTGAAGAGATTTGTAATTAAAGAGCAAATGAATAAATCATTTAATGTTAGGTTAGGTTAACCCTAAGTGTGTAAAGTGAAGATTTTTACACAGAGAACTGGTCAAAAGCCAAAAGGCTGTATTTTGACCTAGAGTTCATGAGGAGAGTTCAAACTGGTAGAGACATAGAAGTTCAGTAATCCGATCAGCGAGAGACAGAGACGTGGACGAGGGATTAAGACAAGACAAGGTCAAAACTTTGATATAATACGGAGGTTTAAACTAGGAGAAGGAGAACCCTTCCGGAGAAATTCTCTAGTCATCAACATCAAACTTTATTGAGTAATTCCAGGTTTATGGATGTGACATTTGAACTCGTATTCACTTGCAAGCACCATTTACATCCCCCCGTGTGCCCTTCAGGACAGAACACACCCCCCGTGTGCCCTTCAGGACAGAACACACCCCCCGTGTGCCCTTCAGGACAGAACACACTCCGATATTCCTGATGTTCCTGAAAAACCCTGTATGAAATTATTAAACCAGGAATGAAACGTGAAACATGAATTAAATACAAGGACTCCAGCCTGAGCCTCAGAAGTGTGTGTGTGTGTGTGTGTGTGTGTGTGTACCCCTCATCTACAGAATGAAAAGCATGCCAATACAATCTGAATTTATATTTTACAAATCTGAATTATTATGTCTTTATATGAAAGTAAAGTTTTGTAGATGAATTACAGCAAATTGAAATTTTACTCTAAGCTTGAACTTTTGTTCGAGTTTTCAAATTAAATTAGATTATAATCAGTTTTGGGTGTCACAAATCATTTCACATTCATTTCTTCAAACGCTGCTTCAAATTTTTCAGAACACTACAGCAGAGGCTTATTGCCTGAAACGGAGACTGTGAGGAGCAGGACCCGTGAGGGGCGGGACCCCGTGAAGAGAGGGACCCCGTGAGGGGCGGGATTCCGTGAGGGGCGGGACCCCGTGAAGAGAGGGACCCCGTGAGGGGCGGGATTCCGTGAAGAGAGGAACCCCGTGAGGAGAGGGACCCCGTGAGGGGCGGGATTCCGTGAGGAGAGGGACCCCGTGAGGAGAGGGACCACGTGAGGGGCGGGACCCCGTGAGGAGAGGGACCCCGTGCTCCCCGGATGTAGTGATCCGACTAAAGTCATTCAAATTCAGACTTGTACATTTTAAATTGAGACACTAGTTAAACATTTCTCGCTCCATGCTGGACATCCGAACACACACCAAACCATTTCTTAAACTTTCAATCAAAGCAGATCACTACAGACCATTTAAACTCTCCTCATGGGTTGATATTTTTTATGAACTGCATTCGAGCGAATCAGTAATGGCTCACACTGAGGAACATATTCATCTCCTAATGAATTACTTTTCCACAGACAGGAAATCACACAAATCAGATGTGTGTTTTAAGTGCATTCTAAAGATAAACCTGAATGTTGAAAGCACAGGAGAGACATAAAAATCAATAAACCAAGAAGCGGGCCTTGAGGAACGCCGAGTGTAATAGTGGAGCTTGTTTAGGGTGAGATGGAGAAGGCAATAAAATATAACTTCTCTACATTATATTCCAGAATTAAACATTGTGATAAGTCTGCATTCTTTCTGAGGAAGTGGTTACTTATTAGAGTAAAGATGGCAGTAAAGTGAGTAGAGGGAAATGTGACTGATGGAGTGACTGTGCAGAGCTTTATGGGAATATAAGCATGTGATAATGACGGTGTACGTGGAGTCTCTGATGCAGCAGAAGGTTGGATGTTGTCCTCAGCCATGCATAATGGAGTCAGTGCATCCCAGACAGGACACCTTCAGAACAACAACGCTTCCAAAGGAAAACACAACGAAAATGTACACACATTGTTCCCTAAGGTCCATGTAACCAACCTGCCCTGGGGGAAGAGTGAGACTCCATGTGATAGGTTTACTGAAATACAATCAGAAGTCATGAAACAAAAGGACAAAACACGGTTCAGAAGAATGATAAGCAGGATTTCGCAAACTAGGAAGTAAACAGGAAATGATCAACTGATTCAAACCAACAGATCTGCCCTCTGCTGGTGGGGAGGGGTAATGTCCTGTACTGTCCTGGGACATTGTGGCAGTCCAATTCAATATGCTGAACATTTCAGAAGTACATCATGTAGATTCTTTAACTCAAGATACAAAAGATGTACCTTTGCTGGTGCCTCCTCTTAGACACTATAAAATTCACAGAGTTTGGCAGTGAGTCTTTATGAGGCTAAAAATAGCTATTTGCAAGCTAGCAGTGTGTGAAAGGTCCAAGTAAATCCAACAATAACTATACACCGTACTAATAACCGAGTTCAGCAACATGGACGAAGCCAGTAGTAAGGATCGCATACAGGAACATGAGTCAGAATTTACTGAGGAACTACACAATGCGTGGTAAGAACCTGTAGAGCTTTCAGATCAGACTCAGAATAAATAAGGAGCATAAATAGTGTTGAATACGAGAAGCAGAAGATACCAAAAGGACCAATTCCAAAGAGAACCAGAAATGGGGAGTTAAATATTACAAAATACAAACAAACACTTTACCTCAGAGCAGCATAGACATCTGGGTGTGAAGCTCCTTCCCACGAGGCATGATCCACTAACAGAGCTCCTACACACACACACACACACACACACACACAGCCTTTTAACACTCCTCCTACAGGGATTATCAAATCTAAACTAAATTAAATCAGCATTATGTCAATATATCCATCGTATTAGCTTGTAATCTGGACCATTAAGCGATTAATTAACATGTGACGCAGCACAAACAGGAAGTGTAATAACACCACTGTACATTAGACAACGTGGGTCAAAGCTCACGTGGATGTTTGGTGATGAAGCATGATAACATCCGCATGGTGATAACTGAGACTGCGGTGCCCTTGCTGCTTGGGCCCGTAAATTGCTGCTTGCAGATATATTTTAATATCGTATTTGACGGAGCTATTTAAACTGTTTATCTTTAGCTGTGAAAATCTAGTAACCTCTTGCTATATTTAGTGAAATACTTACAGTGTGTGTGTGAGTGTGTGTGTGTGTGTTACCCATGTAAATGCTTGCGATGCTATATGCTAGGTCTCTTGCTGCAAGCTGAAGGCTTTCTGGTGGATGAGACTCTGCAGTCTGGATGAACTGAGCTAAACCAGACAGAGATGAGCGCAGACTCTGTACTGCGGGGTGCAGGGTGGGACCGGCAACACGCAATCGCTCCTACACGCGCGCGCACACACACACACACACTTAAACACTTGTTTTCTATAAGCAGTGATAGATTACTTAATGAAAACACATTGTGCTAGCTTTACACTTCATTAGCGCAATATTTAGAAGATCTCCCAAACAGATTTGAATAAAATTGGAATGATAAATCATGTCACATTCCTTCAGCAGCCGGAGAAATCCGCTGATAAAACACATTTAATAATGAAATGGTGAGTGAAACTTTTGATTTGCACCAAACTTGCAAAAAAAACCCTGCAGAATACAGAGTGTATAAGTTATTTATCTTTGTTCTGTTGGTGTAGCGCTAGCCAGCTAACTATTGTTAATAACATAATATTTTATGGAAATGTTACCTATAACATTTATAATACCCATAATACCCATGCTATGGTAAGCTTGGTAAGGTAAAGCTTACCGAATTCAAAAAACCCTTAATTTATTTAATACTTTACTTAATAGTGCTATCGTAGCTAACTACTATTCTCTATGCTTACCTTCTTCATGTTAAGCTAACCAGCTAGCTATATTTTATATATTTTTGCTTAGCTAATGCACAACATAACTAGTTAGCTTCCAATCTTTTTCTACAATTAAGGAATATTTTTATTTAATCTGCATGTGTGTGCAGCATGTAACCATGTGGATGATTTCAGCTGATAAAAACTAGCTTAACATTTACAACACTGCTAACAGCAGCTAGTGCAAAACTAACAATACTGCTAGAGCACTGGAAATAAGAACAGCTAATGCAGCATTAGGCTAACATTAACGCAGAACTACGAGGACCTTCTCTGACTAACAGCACTGCTAGTCACTAAATGCTAATTAGCGTAATTAGCCTCGCATAATTACATGTGTGACTGAACTCTACAATACAGTGCTAACCAACCTCATTAATCAATTAGCATATTAAGGTATGATCAGCATGAGGACGTGTGTGTGCGCGCTGTTTATGCATGCAGGTGTGCACTCCACAGATACACACACTGCAGCTACTGCATTCACAATGCGTTCTGCAATATCCGTACCCAGATATCACCAGTGTGTGTGTGTGTGAGTGTGTGAGTGTGTGTGTAATCTCACCTCCACATCAGAGAAGAAGGCCTGCAGTACACGTCCTGAGGATTTAGAAATCGAGCGCAGAACATCCAGCGAGAGAACATTAGTGGTGCCTTCCCATATACTCAACACCTACACACACACACACACACACACACACGCACATTAATATAACTTTCTCACACTGAACAATAAGGATACAGATAGAGACAGATAGCTGTGTGTGTGTGTGGGGGGGTTCAGAGAAAACAATAAGATATATCACTATTACAGAGATTAACGCGTCTGACACACACGAGACTAAAAGAAAGCTTAGGCCAAATTGTTTCACCATTGTGTGTGTGTGTGTGTGTGTGTGTGTGTGTGTGTGTGTACGCACCTGTGCATCTCGTAGCAGGGCAGGCAGACCCGTGTCCTCAATATAACCTTGACCCCCAAAGCACTCCAATCCCTCTGACACCACAGCAACTGCCTAAAACACACACATACATACACATACACAAACACAAACACACACACACACACATACGCATACACACATACATACGCATACACACATACATACGCATACACACACACACATACATACACAAACACAAACACACATACATACGCATACACACACACACACACACGCACACACATACATACATACGCACACACACATATATACATACATTATATACATGTATGTATATATGTGTATATGTACTGTACATGCTAGCAAACTGCATATGTATAATATATATATATATATATATACACATATGCAGTTTGCTAGCATGTACAGTTATGTTAGCAAATCCAACATGGGGTATGGGAGATACTGCATTAGAGAGAATAAAATAGGACACGGGTACAGAGATGGGGACAGGAGAGGTGTAGTGATGGGGTCAGGACAGGTTGACAGGTTTGGAGATTGGGACAGGACAGGGGTAGAGATAGGGAAAGGTTTAAAGATGGGGACAGGACACGGGTAGTGATGGGGACAGGACACGGGTAGTGATGGGGACAGGACACGGGTA
>JAFFST010055091.1:6204-19967 GCA_022414735.1 Noturus placidus | reverse complement strand
TGTGTGTGTGTGTGTGTGTGTGTGTGTGTGTGTGTGTGTGTGTGTGTTGGGTATTGGGGGGTTTGACATAGCACTCCACTTCGCGTCTCTTTCTGAAGGGAACACAACTGCTTTCCATCTCCTCATTATATGCCATCGTATTTAAACCCCAGTCTTGAAGCCATGCATCACCATGCATCATTCCTGTGTCCAGTGTGCTAACACAATAGGCATTCTTGTGTTTTTTTTCCCCCGTTCATTTTTGCCCAGTATTTGTTGGTTTACTTACCCTGTTGTTTTCCTTGCTTGCCTGCATTTCGCTATGCCCAGCCCTGCTTCGATTTCCCTGTGGTTCACAGACTGAGCATTCGAATCACTGACTCAAGTTCAAATCCCAGCCTCGACAGATGGACTGAGCCCCACTCCTTTCCCACACATTCCTGTCCTCTCTAACCTTCAATAAAATCCATTAAAATTTCTGCCCTTGTATCTGTGTTCTGCTTCTTGGTCCAACATCCTTGTCACAGTTAGTTTGTTCTACTGTACAATATAACTTTAATAATAGATCTGCATATTTATAAATTATTTGTTATATATTTATAAATAAATCAATTCATGTTATTTGGATTTTTTCATTCAGACCTGCAAGCTCAGAAGAGGTGAAAAAGGTCACATGTTTACAAATTAAATTGTGGGGGTCCTGGAGCATCCTCCCCTATAAGAAAATTTTTGTGATTTTAACATGTAAACAAAGCATTCTGGTGCACTCTAACAAGAAAATAAAAGGAAAATGACATTTGCTTTATTGTCATTTTAACATTTTGGCATACCAGCCACCTTGGTTTGGCAGTCTGCTAAGAGGGCACAAGAGCCCTTGTTGCATACCTCGCTTTGTCAATTTTTTTTTTTAAATACTGTGACAGTGGAAACCTGTGCTGGACCCCTTCACCTCTATTTTGGCCTCAACCTTCAGCCAGAACCAGCTCCATCTGCACCTCAGCCCTGACTCAAGCTGTGCTAAATAAATAACGTCTTCCTCTTTAAGCTCTCTCATTCTGAAAAAGAACTGTCCATATATAAGCTGACTTCAGAGCTCTTTTATCATCATCATAAAAGTTTGTTAAGGCTGTTCCTAACTGCATCCATCTACTTTAAATAATCCGCCAGAGCCGTTGTTCTGGTTTAAAGCAAAGACTCCAGCGCACTTGCTGATCAGAAAATACTAGAGACATCCTCTGCCCCACACAAAACCTGCAGCAGCAGCTAATTACATGATAGATAGCTAGATAGACAAATAGATAGATGGATAGATGATAGAACAGTGTATATGACCAAGGTGAAGGTCATACGCAAATGTTAAAAACCCAACTGTTGTTTCCCGACATTGAAGCATAAAAATTGACAAAAAAAAAGGTTTAATAAATTTTACTTCTCTAAATTGAATACATTAGCAAACACTGATCATGTTAACACGTAACCATGGTCAAACACAGTCACTCATTAAAACACTTTTTCCATTACGTGTTCGTTTTTATTCCCCTAGTAACTTTCGATAATGACAGACATTAAAATCAGACAGAGATGCGAATGCAGTGGGTATCTTAAACTCAGCAAAAGGGGGCGCTGTCGAGCGGGACATGGAGTAGGTCAGGTTTTGTTTGAGCTCCCGTCGAACTTCTGATTTTTTTAAGTTAATAAGCGTTTTTCAGAGTTGAATACAAGCAAAGCCGGTTTCTAACATATTTTCATAATCTGACTGCGTGTATATTTGTGGAAAAATGGCGGAAAACTTGCGGTAATATAAATTCAGTCACTCAAATCTAGGCCCAGCAATGCCTCGACCTCGAGTTCCGCTGCCTCACCGCGCTCGGAGCCCCCGCCCCAGCCGAACAATCAGGAGTTGGATGCCGAATCCTTGAAGGCTGATATCTTGCTTTTGCTAAGGCCTGAAATTGCTGCGGTGATAAAAACGGGAGTTGAGAAGCGCACTTGTGGAAAGTTTCGACTTTCATGGAGCGAGTTGCAAGAGTTGCAAGCGGTGAAAGCAGAGAGTAAAAATAATATGGCTGCAATGTGCTCCAAAATCAACCAGGTGAAAACCACTATCAAAGAGGTGGAAGGTGTCGCTAACAACCAGGTCGGACGAAGTGGCAGTCCTACAGCCTACGGTGAAGGACCTGGCAGTGGAGTTGACTGGACTCAGGAATAAATGCAAAAATATGGAGGGCAGACTGAGGAGATGTAATATTAGAATTTTAGGGGTGGCGGAAACGAATGGATCCAGTTCCATAAAATCGGTCTCGGAGTTACTGAGAAACACTACAGCTGGATAGAGAAGTGCTTGTGGACCGCTCTCATAGAAGCCTGGGTCCTGTGAGGAAGGATGGGAAACCGCGTGCCATCATAACCAAACTCCACTACTATCAGGACTGTGTTGACATACTGAGTCGAGCACGGAGCGGTGCTCCGGCATAACTGTGAGACGATTGTTATCTTTCCGGATTATACCGTGAGTGTCTCTAAGGCCAGGGCGGCTTTCAACAAGGTCAGGAAGTTGCTTCGTAAGCAGCAGGGGGTGCAATATGGCATCCTGTTTCCGGCTCACCTTCGTATTACGTTTAACAGTGAGGAGGAGTTCACGGATGCGAGCAAAGCAATGAGCTACATCAAGATTAAAGATTATTACTACTGAGGAGGACTGAGTGAGTTACATTGAGCTGGATAATTCATTGTCTCTGAACTCTGACTGGATAATTGTTCGATCAGACTTTTATCTGACAAGGAGGATGATCAACGCTGTCTTATTTTCTGTTATATATGCTATGATAGGAAGTGTGATTCTACTCTGTGATAGGATGCATTTTTCAATTTTCTTTTAATATCAGGGGTTCGGGGGGAGCTCGAGCAGTAGGCTCTATAGAGGTCCTTAACACAAGCACTAAATGTGCAGATTTGTTTCGGGAGGGAATGGTGAGCACCATGTTCTTGTAGGTGCTGTGGGGTGGTTAATGAGAGGGTGTGCCAGACTTTGTCATTTGGTGTGTTTGCCAGGCATCTGTGTTGTGGCTCATCTGCTGTCGTTCTAGGATCCCTGTAGGGCTCAGATATCTAACCTTTTTTTTTTCTCCCTCATTATGACTGACTTCAATATTCCCAGAGGATCGGGTGGTAGTATGGTTAATTTTGTGAGCTGGAATGTTAAGGAGCTTAATCACTCTTTGACGCGAAAGAAGGTATTTACACATCTGAAACGGCTTAATGTAAATACTGCATTTCTACAGAAGACGCATCTTCGGTCATCAGACCATTCTAGGTTGGGAGGGGAGTGGTCAGGACAGATTTTTCATTTAATTTTCATTCGAAGGCTAGGGGGGCAGCTATATTAATTGATCGGAATACACCATTTATGATGACGAGTGTGGACGCTGACCCTGCTGGGCGCTATGTTATTGTCGTTGGGAAATTCAAAAAAAAATTTCCCACCTACCAAATATGACATCGCATTACCTTATCCTCGGCGATATAAGCTGTATTCTTTTCCCCTGTGCTGGATCGTAGCTCACCTAGATCCTAATCCCTGTCTGGGGCAGCACGTTCTATTCAGCTCTTCCTCGAAATAGACAGAGTGGTGGACGTGTGGCGTTTTTGCAACCCTGCTTACAGGAGCTACTCCTTTTTCTCCTCGGTTCATAACACATATTCCCGTATAGATGATTTCTTTTTGGACAAAAGAATGCTTCCCCTCAGTCATATCTGATTATGGGCCCATAGTTATTTCAGATCACTGTCCCTTGACTATGGGAATGCACATCCCGGATACACAATCCAACTATCGCCCTTGGAGACTTAATCCTCTGCTCCTGTCGGATGATGTATTTACTAGTTTTATTGCATCTGAAATTTCGGGGTTTTTTTGGATACTAATCAAACACCTGGAATGTCTTCCCTGACGATTTGGGAGTCGCTGAAGGCGTATTTTCGAGGTCAGGTCATCTCATACTGTGCTAACCAGAAGAGAGTGAATATGGCTCGACTGGGATAACTGGCGGAAGACATTCTTCAGCTGGATAGGGCACATGGCCAACTAACTATCTTCTGCAGATTTTGTGAAGAGGCGTTTGTCACTGCAGACAGAGTTTGACCTTTTATCAATGAATCAGGCCAAGTATCTTATCTCCAAATCACGATGCGGGTTTTATGAGCATGGGGAGAAGGCTTGACGAGTTCATGCCCACCAGCTAAGATGGAGGACTGCTAATCTGTCCATCTCTGAAGTATATGCTGAGCAGGGCTCGAAAAATACAGATAACCATAAGATTAATTCTAGCTTTCAAGCTTTTTATATGTCCCTATACAGCTCCGACCCATCTGTAGACACTTCTGCATTGGAAGACTTTTTTAAGACCCTGCATGTTCCGTCCTTAGATCCAGGGGATGCTGCACGGTTGGAGGAGGATCTCTCGGTTGGGGAGATAGCATCGGCAATTGGTTCCATGCAAAGCGGCATGTCCCCAGGACCGGATGGCTTTCCAGCCGATTTCTATAGGAAGTTTTCAAGCCAACTCTCCCCCTTGTTATTGTTGGTCTTCAGGGAGTCGTTCTCCTTGAGAGCCCTGCCATCTACTATGCATGAAGCAGTTATCTCTGTCCTCCTTAAGAAAGATAAGAGCCCTCTTGAGTGCAGCTCTTACCGTCCGACGCAAAAATTGGAACAAAATGCAAAATCAGTGAACATAAAGAATAACCAGATAAATAATTCAACTGCTATTGGATCCTGAGCTGTTGACTCTACATTCAGTATGTTTGATGATTAATAGTCCAAAAATGCAAGGCCAACATCTCTCATATCTTCACCATTCAGTCTTCTGGGGACTGTGCTATGTATGAATTTTTGGGGAAGGGTTTTGTGTGTGTGTGTGTGTGTTCAAACATTGTAGTCAGGAGTTGTGCCCTGTAGCTGCCTTAGGTGGATCTGCAGAGTGATGAAAGCCCCAACTGTGATGTGGAAAAGGATCTGCCACATGTTGCACTGTTCATACAGCTACATGTTGCACAGGCAGATGAAAGCAAAGGCCAGGAATGACTTGATGTTCCTCCACACCGAAAAGTATGCAAATAAGTAACACTGATATAGACAAGCAGCCGTTCCCAGGAAAAAGGCAATTACATAATTAAAGTCTTCATCCTCGTTCTGTAGATTGCTCTCTATGGCATGGACCCCACGTAGTAAGTTGAGCGCACCACACAGAATGCTTAGGACGCACGCCACTATGTAATGGCCACTATGTAAACGCCACTATGCCAGGCAAAGTGACAGGCTCCAACATTTGATTAGGAGCTATGCCTTTATATTTGGAAGCAGTGCTTTGGGAAAAGCCATTGATAATGCTCAGGTCTTCAGGAGTGAACTGGTATAGGGGCCGCAGCATATCAGCCAGGTTGATCTTTGTGGAAAGAGAACGTGGACTGTTGTACTGTTGCTTGGTCTTCTGAATAAAGTTGTCAAACTCAATGAAGTAGGGCCTGACAGCACTGTTAATGTGCTTCGTGTCGTATGTAACAAGGAACTCTCTCTGCAACTCATACAGGAAGCAAAATGCCAAAAACGTTGGGATAGTTCTCTATGCATACCATCATGTAGCCCACTCCCAGAGAGCTGGTGAAATTGATGTTGTAACGGCCAGTCCTAAGACAGCAGTGGTCAGAAAACTGGCTGAGTTTTTTGGACAGGCCCTTGAGGTGCTTCTTGGTCTCTTTCAGCCCTTTGTCCTGCTCATAGTCGGTAGAGGAAGAGAGGGGCAGGCTGTCCTTCACCCGCACCACTGAGGCAAAGAGGACCATAGACATCTTACAATGAAAACCTTCGCTGAGGCATACCTTGCTTGGTTTTAATTCAGATTTACACTTGTGTTATTGCAGAAATGAACATGTTTATGCTGTTCCTGCTTCCGGTGCTGTGCCGAAGACTGTAGCGTCAGGGGGAGTCGCAGACTTGTTTACATGGTCCTTCGAAATGCATTCGGGGCTATCTTTTCAGCGCACTGGAGAGATTTGGATTTGGTCCTAGGTTCGTATCATGGATCAAATTTTATATACGACTCTTAGGACGTCTGTTCGTACTAATAATAATTTGTCCACCAACTTCGAGCTCCAGCAGGGTACAAGACAGGGCTGTCCTCTATCACCACTCCTATTTGCACGTTGTAATAAAATACCGGCATTATGGGTATCCAGCATGCGGGGATAGAGCATAAAGTTTCTTTTTACGCGGATGACATGCTCCTGTTCATCTCACAGCCCCTTGAGAGTCTCCTTAAACTAATGACCCTACTCGAGGCTTTCGGTAGAATATCAGACTATAAGGTCAATATTAAAAAAAAAGTGAGTTGATGCCTGTTGGGGAGGGGGGCACTACAGGTATCACTGGACTCATTTCCTTTCAAAATTTGTCTAAAGAAATTCAAGTATCTTGGGGTGTGGGTTACGCATAGTTATAAAGATCTATACCTTGCCAATTATCAGCCTCTATTTTCCAATCTGAGGCAAGATATTGAGCGGTGGGACTCCCTGCCTCTCTCCCTGAGGGGTAGAATCAATACTATAAAGATGAATGTGCTGCCTAAATTTTCATATGTTTTTCAGTGTTTCCCAGTGTTTCTTACAAAGTCCTTCTTTTCAAAACTGAACAATCAGAGATCATCCTTCATCTGGAACAAAAAGCCACCATGGATTAAAAGGCATACATTGCAGAGACCTGTATGAACAATTATGGAGGGGGCGTCCATTGCGTCCACCTCCCTGGCGGCCCTACTGTGTGCCAAGTTACCATTTTCACAACCTCTCTCTAGCTTTACGTTTAATCCAGTTGTTATACACTCAATCAAAATTTGGAGTCAGTTTAGAAGATCTTTCTCTCTTGGGGGCTTGTCGCTCATGGGGCCAATTGCAAATAATCATCTGTTTATCCCATCTTTGATGGATAAATCTTTTGTTACTTGGTCTAATAAGGGCGCTGTCTTACTCTCTGACCTCTATTGTGAGGGCGTTTTTGGCTCGTTTGAGCAGCTAATGCAGAAATGTGACATTCCCAGGTTGCATTTTTATAAATACTTGCAGCTTAGAAGCTTTGTGGCCTTAAATTCAGACACCTTCCCATTGTGCCCTTCCAATTCTCTATTAGATGCAGTTTTTAAATGTAATGTTTTTAAACTGGCTAAGAAGCAGACAATAAGGGTGATCTATGACCCACTCAGCATGCATGATTTGTCGTCCCTAGATCTCCTCAAGAGTAAATGGGAGATGGACTTGGGCGAATCAATTTCTGATACCGATTGGTGCAAGGTAATCAAGGGGATTTTCCAATTTAAAATTGTACACCGTCTGCACTGGTCCAAAACTAGACTCTCGAAGATTAATTCCGGCATTGATGCAGACAGGCCCCAGCCACTCTGTTGCATATGTTCTGGACTTGTCCGAAGCTGTACACATTCTGGCAATCTATATTTGATACCTTTACTAGGATATTGGGAAGTTTAGTACAGCCGTCCCCTCTTATTGCACTGTTTGGGGTGACCCCGGAGAACTCTCCTTTTAGATGGTGTGAGACCAGCATGTTCTTCTGTACCCTCCTGGCCAGGAGATTAATATTGTTTAGATTGAAGGATCCTTCTTCACCAGTGTATAGTCATTGGGTCAGAGAAGTCATGTGTCATCTTAAGTTGGAAAAGATTAGGTACACTGTCAGGGGAGCGACTGGGAAATTGTACAAAATCTGACAATCTTTTCTGTTCTTTGTTAGGGACGTGGATGCTGACAGTATTATGTGTTAATTGCCTATGATTTTGTTTCTTTTGCTCTCTTCTTTTCTATGGTGGTCTGGCTTTGTAATATGTATTGTGCATGTTCTGTGTCTGGCACTGGTGGGAGGGGGGTGTTTTGTTTTGTTTATTTGCTGTATATGTTTAAGTTGAAAAATGTTAATAAAGAAACCTTGATCAAAAAAAAAAAAAAAACTCAGCAAAAGTATTCCAACTCATTCTGAACTGACTGACGTTAGCTTACGTACTAACAAGTGTAGCAACAGGTTGGGAAAAGTTTGATGGGGTAACGTTAGGGAAAAAACGTATCACGAGGCGCCCACCAAATATGTTGTATTGTCAAAAAGGTCGCGACAGCTTGAGAGATGTCTATGGTCTCACTCTCTCACTCCAGTATATGGTTAATTATTGGATTTCCATTTCTTGTGAGGTTTAGGGGCCATTCACATGTCGCGGCTTAAAAACCATGGAAAACGCTTGTGCTCCCGTGGTGTCTGATGTTGCTCAGCAACCACGAGCTGCGCTCTCCACGACGACGAGGACGTTTTATCACAGCACTGCAAATCCCTTGCAGAAGCTCTGCTACTAGGTTTATTTATGGAGAAGAGACAAAAAATGTCGTGTTAGGGCGCACCCTACCCTTCAATCACGTAGAAAACACAAAATTTCACCAACTAATCCATCCGCTCCATGAGATTCAAAGCCTATTTCAGAGTGGACAAAGAGAAAAGGATGAAGCTGATTGGTTGGTTCTTGTCACATGACCTGCGGTGCACTAATGGAATTCTGAAAAGTTGGGATTTTTTATCTCGAAAAACCAGTGCGTCGCACAGCATCTACATTTAATATAACAAATAAAAGAACTGCCAACCCTACGATTAGTGGCCCTTATTGTGTTTACAGTTTCACCCCCTAAGAAAAAACCTCTTTGGATCTATACGATTCACGTAAATTACACATTTTGATTTAAAACGGCGAATTTCACAGGAAAGCAAATAGTTTGCAGGTATGTTAATTGATTATGTGTTTGTCAAGAATATGTGTTTGCTATATCTTTTGATATATTAAACAATCCATAAGCCATACCTGTGATTGTAGCGGTATATGCACTATAGTGGAGCAGCACTAATGGCAGGGCAACACAGATATAAATACTGAACCTGTATGGTAGTGGAGAAGCAATTGTTGGCTGTGGTCTCCTGTAGTTCTGGGTAGAAAATCAACAGTCACCTGCATGCTCTCCCCAACGCTAAGGGTCCCTACTGAAGGTTCTACAGAAAATGGGCTATGTAGAGAATAACATAGATACGTAAATATAAGTAAATAAACACACTCGTGTATGCAAATAAAAAGCATTGAACAACAACTATTTCACTTTACTATGTGTGCTTACTTCTGTGTGCTGAGCTGAAATTTGGCCTCGCCTTTTCCAATATTGCGTACCAGGAGAGTTTTCTGAGATAAACACTTGACAGGACACAGAGAAAAATGCAGCTCATCTGGAAAGTCTAGGATGGCCCGCAGCCCTATTGCTCGGATGGGCACCTCAAACTTCTCCCTCTCAGTCATAAAGATTACCCAGTGGATATAGTCCTATAAAAAAGATAATACATGAAAGTAAAAAACTAAGCAACATGGTTTACTTATATAAGATTATATCAAACATACATACATACATACATACATCAATGTGTTTACAAGATGAACAGGACAAAAACACAATGCAGTTATATACAATTTTCTCTAACATCATACAGAAGATTCAGCATTATCGTTATTCATGCCATTATCATAGCCTGATATAAAACATAAAGCGACCTTTTGGTTTTCTATGATCCGCCACGCCTTCATAGATCAAAAGATGCAGGCTATTTGACAGTACCTCGAATAGTGAGGGCTACAGCAGGGGAAGAGCTTTCGCTTATAGAGCTCCACAGTTATGGAACAATCTTCCAATTAGTGTTCGGGACTCAGACAGTCTCACTGTTTAAGTCTAGGATTAAAACTTATTTGTTTACTCAAGCCTACCCTAATGAGACTTTCTATTATGCTAAGCACAGTCCTAATAATCTTTTCTCTCCCTCACTCCTTCTGCTGAGCAACACACGATTTTATGGAGATACTAGAGATCCTGATCCTTTCTGCTCTCCAGACCTGCCTGATCCGTTTTGGATGTCCTACCTCTGGATGGAGCACTCATCTACTCCAATTTCAGACTGCTGGGACTACAGCTTCTTCTAAGGTCAAACAGACTTCATATAAAACCATTAGGAACTTTTTCACACTATCTGTTATTACCCAGATGAGGATGGGTTCCCTTCTGAGTCTGGTTCTTCTCAAGGTTTCTTTCTCTTAACAACTTAGGGAGTTTTTCCTTGCCATTGTCGCCACTCAGTGTCTCGCTCAGTTGGGATAAATTTGCACCTTTAATATCTGTATACCGTGTTGATATTTCTGTAAAGCGGCTTTGAGACAATGTCTGTTGTAAAAAACGCTATACAAGTACAATTGAATTGAATAAAAATAAATTGAATTGAAAGTGTAGTTTTTCAATCGAGGCTACAAAATTGCACATGTATTGCATATACTGCAGAACTTTGACATGACGTGCACTGCGTCTCCAGCTCTGACGCGAGGTTTTGGAAGTTTCCGTTTAAAGGCATTTTCCGTTTAAAGGCATTAACTGAGCTGATCATACTGACCACGGATTGTCTTTTCCTTACAGCTCCAAATTAAGATCATTTAACATGTTGGTCAGATCGGTTAACATGCCACTGATCATCATTGAGTTGGGAGTATTCTGCATGTTTAACAGCAAAAAGAAACTCCCTCATCTCTGGACAGAGCTCTCAAAATCTCTGCAGGAATTTACCCCTACTAGTCCATCTCACGTCAGTGTGTAGGAGCTCAGTGTGGTCACAGACATCATTGCGGGCACATTGTCCGTGGTGATTGATATTAATGTGCACACTGGGAGCTGGGTTTTGTCTTTAAAAGACTGAAAAAAGTTAACTCTGTGATTTTGCTTGCTAGTCTTTAGCACTGGTGCGTTTGATCACATGCGTGGTGAGAGAAAAGACGAGATCTCAGACTGGCTGTCCTGTACATCAACACGAACATTTTATCACGATCGACCTATTGTGCACCCCTGGTCCAGATATTTGTTTCAGGTTAAAAATACTAAAACTTGCTTAGCTCTGTGAAGATTACTGTAATCTGTAGCTTCATATGCCATAATAGACTCTTGCCTAGGATGGACTGGCGTCCCATCCAAGGTGTCCAGTCCAAGGTTCCCAATGTTCCCAGGATAGACTCAGGACCTACCATGACCCTGACCAGTAAAAAGTGGTTACTGAAGATGAATGAACGAACAACAGAACAATAGACTCTGGGGCATTGCCTTGGTGTCTGTGGGCATGCTTTCAGAATAATTTTCATTCTAAACAAGTCACTAACCAACCAAGTCAAAGCTAAATTTTATTAGTTTTGGTGTGCTCCTGCACTGTATGAAATAAAATAATATTATACACCTTGGCTCTTTCCGATAACACTGAGCAACAAAAAGTAATCAATATGAGCCCAGGATGTTTCCTGTTGGAAAGGGAGTAGTTTTGAGTTGTCAGTGATTGCATTGCAGTGTCTCGCTCTGGGAGGACTCCCTCTGGAGTGGGACCCTGCTACAATCACTATTAATGTGCCGCCATGGAAAAGAGATTAGTCACCTATAAAACAGACTGCATAAAGGCAGTTAATGGGAAGAGAGTGGGTGGTAGAAGAAACTGTCTCACAAGCCCCATCCTCTTGCATTGCAATGCAGTAACTCTTTAAACAAGCTTGGACTTTAAGCCATAATAAAATATGTTAAGCTCTAATTAACAATTGGTATTGATCATTCTCTGCAAACAGACAAGAAAGTGCTTCTGTATGAGGTCTCATGACTCCCTTTAACTAGACATTTATACTGAAATGTTTCTTTAAGTTTACTATGGTTGTGAGTTCCACTATGATATCTGGATACACAAAATTGAGCAGTGAATTTGATTAGCAAGCAGCAAAAGCAGCAGTAAATTTGTAGCACATTTTTGTGATTAACTGCCGTCCTACAAGCACTACTTAAAACCAGGCTTCCTCTTCCCTTAATTTCAGTGTGGTGTTATTAAATGTCCACACAGTCACCTGGAAATGTATAAGCTTGCATAAAGGGTACCTTGTTCTCCTGTGGGGTGAATAGAACTGTAAAAGTGGATACCATGCCCGGGGCCACTTTGTTGCATACATCAACTGGGCTCACCACTTTGAAATACAGGGAGTCATCTTCAACCACCTTCACCAGTCGAGGAATCTGCAAGAAGTAAAAGAACCCACATCAAGCCACGACCCTTAAATATGACAAAATGTGCATGTGTTATGTAAATGCCATCTGAAATGTTACTAAATTTATATCATTCATGTGGCATTTTCAGCTCCAATGCTTAAGACATGTACAGTTGACAGTTTGTCTTGTTCTAACAAGCCAGACTCATTAGTTGAACCAAATTAGCTGGAAGAGCAGAGGTTCTGGTGTAGTGATTTGTAGGTTGTCATTTGAAGCCATATTTAGACCTTATGCTTGAACTGTCCAGTTATATTTTTAATTGTATTGGATGTATTTGCAATCTGCTAAATGTATAAATAGAATGGAAAAAGATATCACTTACTCAGCTGTGTTATTTTCACAAGTTTTCTGTCCTGTGTGCTTTTGGTATGAAAACATTCAATGCACATTTATTGTGAAAAGAAATGATTCGGTTTTGGGACTAGGCTATGAGTAATTTGAAAAATATTTTCACCCTGTACTGTATTGAAAACACATTATTTATGTTTTACTTTGTGAATTTAATTTATTTTTGAAAATATACACTCATTTCAAATCTGATGACAACAACACAACCCAAATACGTCAACTGTTTACCACTGTGTAACATCAGCTTTTCTTTTAATAACCCTTATTTAGCGTTTCATCACTGAAGACACAAGTTTAGGGTTAGGGATAAGTTTAGCAAGTGGAATGTTCCCCCATTTATCCATTATGCATTTATTCAGCTGTGCAACTGTAAAGGGCCTCCATTGCCTTATTTTGGGCGGCTGTGGCTCAGTTGGTAGAGCGGGTTGTCCACTAATCGTAGGGTTGGCAGTTCGATTCCCGGCCTGCATGACTCCACATGCCGAAGTGTCTTTGGGCAAGACACTGAACACCAAGTTGCTCCCAATGGCAAGTTAGCGCCTTGCATGGCAGCTCTGCTACCACTGGTGTGTGAGTCTGTTTGTGAATGGGTGAATGAGATAGTCTAAAGTGCTTTGGATAAAAGCGCTATAAAAGTGCACCATTTACTTCATAATGCACTGCACATTCTCAATCGGAGACAGGTCAGGACTGAAGGTAGGAGATGCTAGCACCTGCACTCTCTGCTTACGCAACCAAAAGCTTGTAATCCAGGCAGAATGTGGTTTGGCGTTGTAATGCTCTGGATGGCAGCATATGTTGCTTCAAAATGTGTACATATCTTTCTGCATTAATGGTGCCCTCACAGATGTGCAAGTTACCCATGCCTTGGGCATTGACACACCCAACCATGACAGAGGCTGGCTTTTGGACCTGATGTTGATAACAAGTGTCAATAACAAGCGTCATCCAACAAACTTGAATGATCAATTTCCACTTTGGCCCGGTTAACACGAAGGCTGTTTTGTCCAAAAACTATTTGAAATGTTGACTCGTCAGACCACAAAACACGATTCCACTGTGCTATTGTCCATCTCAGATGAGACCGAGCCCAGAGAAGTCAGCGGCGCTTCCGTACAGTGTTGACGTATGACTTCTGCTTTGCATAGTAAAGCCTTAACTTCCATCTGTGGATGCAGTAGCGTTGATTAACAAAGTTTGATGATCAATGTGCTCTCAACCCGACCCCTGAGCTGCATAAACAA
>JAFFST010055088.1:61824-77327 GCA_022414735.1 Noturus placidus | reverse complement strand
GAGTAATTTAAAGGTAATGATAATTATAATGGTTTAACATTACTAGTTTAATCTGAGTAATTTAAAGGTAATGATAATTATAATGGTTTAACATTACTAGTTTAATCTGAGTAATTTAAAGGTAGTGGTTTTACGGTCATAGTTTAATGTTGGTGGTTTAACATTAGTAGTTTAATCTGAGTAATTTAAAGGTAGTGGTTTTACGGTTATAGTTTAATGTTGGTGGTTTAACATTAGTAGTTTAATCTGAGTAATTTAAAGGTAATGGTTTTACGGTTATAGTTTAATGTTGGTGGTTTAACATTACTAGTTTAATCTGAGTAATTTAAAGGTAATGATAATTATAATGGTTTAACATTACTAGTTTAATCTGAGTAATTTAAAGGTAGTGGTTTTACGGTCATAGTTTAATGTTGGTGGTTTAACATTAGTAGTTTAATCTGAGTAATTTAAAGGTAATGGTTTTACGGTTATAGTTTAATGTTGGTGGTTTAACATTACTAGTTTAATCTGAGTAATTTAAAGGTAATGGTTTTACGGTTATAGTTTAATGTTGGTGGTTTAACATTAGTAGTTTAATATGAGTAATTTAAAGGTAATGATAATTATAATGGTTTAACATTACTAGTTTAATCTGAGTAATTTAAAGGTAATGGTTTTACGGTTATAGTTTAATGTTGGTGGTTTAACATTAGTAGTTTAATCTGAGTAATTTAACAGTAGTGGTTTTACGGTTATAGTTTAATGTTGGTGGTTTAACATTAGTAGTTTAATCTGAGTAATTTAAAGGTAATGGTTTTACGGTTATAGTTTAATGTTGGTGGTTTAACATTAGTAGTTTAATATGAGTAATTTAAAGGTAATGATAATTATAATGGTTTAACATTACTAGTTTAATCTGAGTAATTTAAAGGTAGTGGTTTTACGGTCATAGTTTAATGTTGGTGGTTTAACATTAGTAGTTTAATCTGAGTAATTTAAAGGTAGTGGTTTTACGGTTATAGTTTAATGTTGGTGGTTTAACATTAGTAGTTTAATCTGAGTAATTTAAAGGTAATGGTTTTACGGTTATAGTTTAATGTTGGTGGTTTAACATTAGTAGTTTAATCTGAGTAATTTAACAGTAGTGGTTTTACGGTTATAGTTTAATGTTGGTGGTTTAACATTAGTAGTTTAATCTGAGTAATTTAAAGGTAATGGTTTTACGGTTATAGTTTAATGTTGGTGGTTTAACATTAGTAGTTTAATCTGAGTAATTTAAAGGTAATGGTTTTACGGTTATAGTTTAATGTTGGTGGTTTAACATTAGTAGTTTAATATGAGTAATTTAAAGGTAATGATAATTATAATGGTTTAACATTACTAGTTTAATCTGAGTAATTTAAAGGTAATGATAATTATAATGGTTTAACATTACTAGTTTAATCTGAGTAATTTAAAGGTAATGGTTTTACGGTTATAGTTTAATGTTGGTGGTTTAACATTAGTAGTTTAATCTGAGTAATTTAAAGGTAATGGTTTTACGGTTATGGTTTAATGTTGGTGGTTTAACATTAGTAGTTTAATCTGAGTAATTTAAAGGTAATGGTTTTACGGTTATAGTTTAATGTTGGTGGTTTAACATTAGTAGTTTAGTCTGAGTAATTTAAAGGTAATGGTTTTACGGTTATAGTTGGAGTACCGGTAGTTTAACGTTAATGGTTTTATGTTTGTAGTTTAACATTGTTGGTTTAACATTAGTAGTTTAATCTTGGTAGTTTAAAGTTGGTTTAATGTTAGTGGTTTAACTTTAGGGGTTTAATTTTAGTAGTTTAACGTTAGTATCTTAATCTGAAAGAAAACAGGGACGTGTTGATGTATTCCGTTAATGATTGTCTAGAGAGAGCCACCAATAAAAGAAGACTTCATCATGATAGATATAATATATATATATATATATATATATATATATAATATAAATAAATAAATAAATAAATAAATAACACTTAGTCTAATAATTTGATTCGACGAGGCACATTCCAAGATTGCTGATATTTAGTATAACGGCACTGGGACATTTCAGTATGTGTATCACGCCGCTTGTCCCTGTTCAATGCATAAAATTCCAGTTCTAGCAATAGTTCATTCCATTAAAACTGTTACTACACTTATTATATTCTGTGTGTTGGCATGGCAACATGCCAGCTCCATCCAGCTGTGGCATCTCTCGGAACTATTTTCATTGAATGCTCAAAAAAAAAACGAAATAGTTGACCATACTATGTCTGATATATCAGTTACTTGATATTAATTTCTTGTTTATCGAGCTGTTGTATTTAAACAATATCACATGGCTACAGGTAATCCCCGCCGTGCTGATATTCAGTGCAACAGCACTCTTGTGTGATATTACTTAGTATACCACGGCGCTGTGGAATCAACTAATCTGAAGGTGTTGGTTAATGTGTGCAATCTACATGATCTAAGGTTGATTAAAGTTCCATCCCAATATTTAACAAGTTGTGTAACAGTTTATATAAGGAGTCTCCAGTGTCAGTGCTTTGTAGCATCTTGTCAAATTTCCACCATGGGACCTTCAGGACAGAGGAGTTTGCTTCCCCCTACTTGAAAACTACTTGAATTGGCAAGATTGCAATGGCACGCAGTGATGTTTGTTGGTAATTGAGACCTTTTATCTTTATTCATGTTCGGCAAACGCGAATCGAAGGGGGTTTTGAACAGTGTGCGATGACCTTGCATGGTGCGTCTTGGCCCAAATCTTAGTAAAATCTGTGGATAATATTGGATAAATCGCAAGCTCCTGTGAATATTGCAGAGTTTCCTTGATTTTTGCATTCCTTTCTGCAATCATGAAATCCTGGAGGGACTGGCCTTTTGTGTTATTAATTTGGGAGGGGGGGGAGGACTGTTGGGAATGACTGTTTTATAGCAGCATGCCCTATTGCATTCGTTCCTTACTTATTCATCAGCTTATGACTGATTACGATAGACATTAATTTCATGTTTCCCTGTACATGATGATGCACTGAAAAGGGAAAAAATGAATCTGGAGCTGTAACCGAATAGTGTCCTTTTTTAAAAACCATTAGAATATGTTTATTTTTTTAACAATAGAGACATGTAAGGTGTTGATTCGTGTTTGTGTTACGATTGAATATCTTGCATGTTCTTCTTCTAGGTACTCTCGCTCAGCTCTTTTATGAGGCTCGTCTCATTTCCAGGCACCAATGGCTGACAATGCACAAGATTTAGTCAATAATGTGGTAGGTCCTGAAGTTTCATGGCTTGCTTTGTAACTAATATTTGAGTTCATTGCTTGTCGAATACGCCTCAGTTTTGCTTCACACTTGGCTAAACAGTGACGTGAGGGTCATCTCCATGAGGATAGTGTTTTACTGCTTGACCCAACCTTTCTGTGATCGGTACCAGCAACACACCCAGGTGTGGCACAAACGATAACAGTATAGAACAGCTGCAATTATATAATCATATTGCCTTCTGTAGCTGGAGGCATTCCTGCCTGGACTTTTTTTTTCTTTCTCTCTCTACTTCCCTGTTAAGAGTCTTCAGTAGCAGAGATTTTCAGTTTTATCCTAGACTCATATTTCCGATATTTCCGAGTAACGCTTTGAAGTATGATTGGGAGGTCCTGTGTTTGGTCACTGATCTCATTAATGAGAGAAATACAGAATTAATTACCATTTATAAGATGCAAATAAAAAGAGGTGATGATGACCATTATAGATAATCAGTTGTTGAACTTTTTGGCATAGCTTAACTGGCACGCAGTTGAAAGCTCAGTAGGCATATACACTTCTTACAGCATATACCTATAATCGTATTGATAGCATAGATTAGAGATCAGAACGTAGAAATCGACTTTTAATTACTTTCCTGAAAAAAGATTATTGCCTACTTTATTCCCCTGAGGCTTTTGTTAGTTTATTTTTATTTATTTTATCCACATTTGTGTTTGTGGCCATTTCAGCAAATGACCACTGTACTGATGATCATTGTTCATGCTACTAAGCCATCACTCTTGCCATAGAGGCTAGCACAGTGCATAACACCCTTCTGATCATTTCCCTTTTGTGTGCAGTCACGTGAAGGAGCGGAGGCCAACCAGCACACGGACACCGGCAGATCTACAGCCCGGCCACGGAGAGGGGTCGAGCTCAACGGCCAGCCTCCTTCCAATCGTGCCCCACAAGTGGTCACCGACAACGAGGAAGAGGAGGACGAGGAGCTGACTCTGAAGTATGGAGCCAAACACGTCATTATGCTCTTCGTCCCAGTCACATTGTGCATGGTGGTCGTCGTGGCAACCATCAAGTCGGTCAGCTTCTACACGCAAAAGGATGGCCAGCAACTGTAAGTGTTGACACTATACCAGGATTGGGAACGAGTATTCCGTACCACAGTGGCGTGCATTAAGTTTGAACACAGCTACAGAAATGAAAATGAGTCTGTAGTTGTTAGTACTTGTCTTCTGGACAACTACGAATAAAAACGTGAATATCACAGACAAAAAAAATCTGCCTGTCGCATGTGCCCAGGCTGCTGATTCTTCCGCCCCGGTATCTAGCTAACCATGATATAATTTCTCCTGCAGTATCTACACCCCCTTCCGTGAAGACACGGACACTGTGGGCCAGCGTGCGGTCAATTCCATCCTCAACGCTACCATCATGATCAGTGTGATTGTGGTGATGACGCTGGTACTGGTACTGCTCTACAAGTACCGCTGCTATAAGGTATGGTGTTCTAGCAGTTGATTCTTCTCACATGGTTTTTCCAGACCTTGATTCTCAGAATAAATAAATAAACCATGGTGCCAAATCTTTAAAAATCTTTAAAAAATGTATACTTTTTTTAGTGTACTTATGTATTTTTTTAAGTATAAATCTGTGACATTGCTACCTGTGTTATTTGCACATGACAGACCTTTCTGTGTTAGTAGCATCTTAATGACATGTTGTTTTTGCTATTACAGGTGATCCATGCCTGGCTGTTCTTCTCCTCCCTGCTCCTGCTCTTCTTTTTCTCCTTTGTTTACCTGCTGTGAGTTGTGTTTCCGCCTGTCATGGTACATACAGTGTCCTCCACTAATATTGGCACCCCTGGCAATTATGAACAAAGACAGATGTGAAAATTTGTCTTTATTGTTTAATCTTTTTGTTTAAAAAATAAAATCACAAAAATACTCTGCTCTCATGAATATCAACCAATTACAAAACACAGCACAGGTTTATAACAAAGTTAAGTATAGGTGTGCAACAATTATTGGCACCCTTTTAGTCAATACTTTGGGCTACCTCCCTTTACCAAGATAACAGCTCTGAGTCTTCTCCTTGATGAGGTTGGAGAATACATGGCAAGGGATCTGAGACCATTCCTCCATACAGAATCTCTCACGCTGGTGGACTCTCCTCTACAGTTCACCCCACAGGTTTTCTATGGGGTTCAAGTCATGGGACTGGGATGGCCATGACAATTTTATGTTGATCTTGATGTATGTTTTGGATCATTGTCCTGCTGGAAGATCCAACCACGGCCCATTTTAAGCTTTCTGTCAGAGGCAGTCAGGTTTTCATTTAATATCTGTTGATATTTGATAGAGTCCATGATGCCATGTATGCTAACAAAATATCCAGGTCATCTGGCAGAAAACAGCTCCAAAACATTAGAGCCACCACCATATTTAACCGTGGGCATGAGGTACTTCTCCATATGGCTCTCCGTGTGCACCAAAACCACCTCTGGTATTTATTCGCCACAAAGCTCTATTTTGGTTTCATCTGACCATAGAACCCGATCCCATTTGAAGTTCCAGTTGTCTGGCAAACTGAAGACGCTTGAGTTTGTTTTTGGATCAGACTAGAGGTTTTTTCTGTAAACCCTTCCAAACAACTTGTGGTGATGTAGATGACTTCAGATTGTACTTTTGGAGACTTTCTGACCCCAAGACACAACTAACTTCTGCAATTCTCTAGCTGTGATCCTTGGAGATATTTTTGGCTACTCAAATCATCCTCTTCAGTGTGTTGAGACGATACAGACACGCGTCCAATTCCAGGTTGATTCAGAACATTTCCAGTTGACTGGGTCTTAATTCTTAATTATTGCCCTGATGCGTAATCTTTCTTGATAAACATGTATTGTGTTTGCAATTGGTTGATATCCATGAGTGCTTAGAGCTGAGTATTTTTGTGATTTAAAAAAAAATTTTTTTAAACAATAAAGACGATTTTTCACAGCCTCCTTTGCTCATATTTACCAAGTGCGCCAATATTAGTGGAGAGCACTTTAGATAGCTAGCTGTAGACCTGGAATACTTCCAGAGAGTAGAAATTCAATTCAATTTCAATTCAATTTTATTTGTATAGTGCTTTTTACAACAGACATTGTCTCAGCAGCTTTACAGGAATATAAACACAGTGTACACATGGTAAAGGTGAGAAATTATCCCAACTGAGTAAGCCACTGAGTGGCGACAATGGCAAGGAAAAACTCCCGAAGAGTTTAAGAGGAAGAAACCTTGAGAAGAACCAGACTCAGAAGGGAACCCATCCTCATCTGGGTCACAACAGATTTTCTTAAAGAGATAATTATTGATTTATATGTAATATGTTTGGCTTAGAAGAAGCCTTTGTCCCAGCATTCTGGATTTGGAGTAGATGAGAGCTCCATCCAGAAGTAGGACCTTCGAGACCGATCATGCAGGTCCGGAGAGCAGAAAGGACCGGGATCTCCAACATCTCCATAAACTCGTATGTAGCTCGGCAGAAGGAGAGAGGGAGAGAAAAGATTAAGACAGGGAACCGGCACAATGGAAAGTCTCGTCAGGGTAGGCTAGAGTGAATAAATACGTTTTAAGCCTGGACTTAAACACTGAGACTGTGTCTGAGTCCCGAACACTAACTGGAAGACTGTTCCATAACTGTGGAGCTCTGAGTGAAAGCTCTACCCCTGCTGTAGCCTTCGCTATTCGCGGTACAGTCAAATAACCCACATCTGTGGATCTAATTGGATGTGGTGGATCATAGAAGATCAAGAGATCGCTTAATACTGTGGCGCAAGACCTTTTTAGTGCTTTATAGGTTAATAATAGTATTTTAAAATTAATGTGAGATTTCACTGGCAGCCAGTGCAGTGTGGATAAGATTGGGGTGATGTGGTCATATTTGTTGGTTCTAGTTAGAACCCTAGCAGATGCATTCTGGACTAACTGGAGTTTCTTTATGTTTCTACTGGAACATCCTGACAGTACGGCATTACAGTAATCTAGTGTAGAGGTGACGAAAGCATGAACTAATATTTCTACATCATGTAGTGACATTATATTTCTTATCATAGAAATATTTCTGAGATGAAAGAAGGCTATCCTAGTAATATTATCTACATGAGCATTAAATGATAGACTGGAGTCAATAATCACTCCAAGGTCTTTTACTGCTGCACATGATGAAACAAAGTCCATCCAGAGTAACCATGGGATCAGAGATTATTTCTAGCTACACGTGATGCTAACAAAAGTATTTCCGTCTTATCAGAATTGAGTTAAAGGAAGTTAGTTAGCATCCAACGCCTAATGTCCTTCACACAATCCTCAACTTTATCAAGCTGCTGTCTGTCCTCTGGCTATGCTGAAACATACAGCTGTGTATCATCAGCATAACAGTGGAAACTAATTCCATGTTTACGAATAATTTGACCTAGAGGTAGCATATATAAAGTAAATAGTAGTGGGCCTAAAACAGAACCTTGTGGAACACCAAATTTAACCTTGCTATGAGTGGAGAAGTCTCCATTTACATCTACGAACTGATAATGCTCGGTCAGATAGGACCTGAGACAGGAGAGGACTGTTCCCTTAATGCCAACATTCCCTAATCTATCAAGGAGAATACTATGATCTACAGTATCAAAAGCTGCACTAAGGTCGAGTAACACAAGTAACGAGACACAACCCTGATCAGAGGCCAGTAGAAGGTCATTTACTACTTTAACTAACGTTGTCTCTGTGCGGTCTAAATTCTGACTGATACATTTCATGAATATTGTTCCTATGTAAGTACGAGCATAACTGCTTTGCTACCACCTTTTCTAAGATCTTGGAGATGGAGTGGGAAATGTTGCAAAAGTATCATAACACTATAGCTGAAACTGCGTGCATCATGATACAGTAACTTACATAAGTATTCATCCCCTTGAATTTTCCCACATATTCCATGAGCAGATGTGATCTATAACAATACTGCTTAATCTTATGTGTCCTAAACAGGGAGGTGTTTAAGACGTACAATGTGGCCATGGACTACTTCACACTGGCGGTGATCATTTGGAACTTTGGTGTGGTTGGAATGATCTGTGTCCACTGGAAGGGTCCGCTGCGACTGCAGCAGGCCTACCTCATCATGATTAGTGCCCTCATGTCCCTAGTGTTCATCAAGTACCTGCCTGAGTGGACCGCCTGGCTCATCCTGGCTGTCATCTCTGTCTATGGTTAGTAAGTTAGTTAGTCTCATTAACTAACGAACACTCATGTCAAGTCCTTTTCTCATACCTTTTTTTTCTTTAGCTTAATGCTACAACTTACAAAGAAAATGTTTTTGTTGGCTAATAAATGGTATGAAAATAATGTTTATGAAAGGGTATAAAAATACTCTTGTAATGAAGATAAGAATAACGTAGATTGCATTCACTGCTGAAACACAAGTTCTCTCCATCCTGCAGTATAAGATAAGACAGGATATAACTTGAGGAACGTCCAAAAATTTCAACAGAGCCAAATTTCCTTTAAGACCATCTCTCCCACTTGATAAATTACACTCTTGATGTTTCCAAACAATGATATCTTCAGAAAGCCAGTTATTTTAGGATTGTTTTCACTAGGAGACGAGTAGATGTGGCGTTGCACTTTAAGCTGAGCTCCGCTCTGACTTTCCCAGTGTGAGTACGTGTGCGAGGCCTCCTTATATTAAATTGACATGCTTAAATGCATTGTCTTGTTTAGGTTTAAGACTGACTTACATAAAAAAAATTTTTTTTTTAAAGTCTGTTAGGGTGCTTTCACCTCTGCACTGTTTAATCTGTTCGAATCAAAGCCTGGCACATTTTCCTCTTTGGTTTAGTTCATTCAGGCAGGTGAGAAGACCGCAATCACGCTCAGGTGTGGACAAAAACAACCGGTTAAAGAGGATCTGAGCGAAGTGGCCTCGGTCAGGTTCCAAGCAATCTTGAGCATGGTTCAATTGCAGTTAGATACATCTGTCCCTGGGGGCTTTCAGAACATCATCAATTGAAAGCTTGTATGTTGCGGTTAATGAACTCTATCTTTAGAGATTAGACATCTCAAATTAGCACTGCAATACACAGAAAAGCTATCAACTAATACAATAATCCATTTTATCATGCAGTCTTGGGATATACGGGGAAAAGCTACGGCATATCCGTCCATTTGGACTATGGATTAAGCCCCATCTAGAAAATATATGAAGTTGATCTACATGTACTAGGTCAAACATAGTTCTGCAATAATCCCCCCAAATATTTTTTTTAAAAAACATGTAATCATGGATATAACAAGGAGAAAGAATATCAAACACATCCCGATGCACCAACAACTCCTACGTATCTGAGAAAGTTTTCCGTAATACACTTTGATATATACAGATGGATCAAAATTTGGAGATTGTGTGTCAGCTGCTTTTGTGGTTAACCATCAGAACAGTGGCATACAGACTCCCACCACATTACACTTTTTTACTGCAGAAACCAGTGCTATTATTTTGGCACTGGATCATGTTAAAACTTCTCAACAAAGGAATTTCCTAACATAAGATTCAAAATCACCGTTTCAAATTCTGGCGTCCCTCAAAAATGAACATCCGGCTGTTGTCAGAATTTGAAATGGACTGCTGTCCTCGGGGGCATGGAATTTAAAATGAGTTTTTGATTGTTACCAGGGCATTGGGGAATTCCAGGGAATGAGCAAGCCTAGTGATGTCGCTTCATGTTTAGAGCTAAAAAAAAATATTGCCCTATTCCACCATCAGACCTCAAACCCATTATAAACTCTTATGTCTTCAAAAAATTGTTAACCGATTGGGATCAGTGTAGTACAAATAAACTTTAAGAACTCAATCCTGTTGTTTGTAGAAAATGTTGTTTCTTCTTGGATAATCTCTGGGACCATATCACCTACACCTGTTGCCAAATATGCCACTCCAGACTCACTCAAGTTTTTGTTAAAGGGTGAAGATCCTATCTTTACCTATATCCTTATCTCTACCAATGTCTTTGAGGCACATTTTAATGGATTGTGATGGCTTCAAGTCCTGTAGGTCTCTACAAAAAAAATACCATTTGGTATCAAAGATAAACTTAAAAAAAAAAAAAAAAAAAAAAACTTAAAAAAAAACAAAACAAAGCGATTCACATGTTTTCTACACTACCAGCCAAAAGTTTGGAGACACTTAACTGAAAGGTTTCTTATGATCTTAAAAACCTTTTGTTCGGAAGGTGTATGATTTTAAATGTTTGCAATCGGTGTTGTAGATAAAAATATAATTGTGCCAATATATTCATTTCTTTCATTAGAAAACTAACATTTTGCTTACTAAAAAAATTCTTTAAATGGATGACTTTGAGCTAAATGTTCCGAAAAGCAGCCAAAAAGTGTCCGGCGTAGGTGGGAACTCCTTTAATACCGTTTAAAAAGCGTCTTAAAAAATTTCCTGAAGAAGTCGGTTGAAAAAATACAGAGAATACATTTCTGGAAATTCTAGACAAAGATGTGGTCTATTTTGAGGATGCTAAAATAATTTTATTTTATTTTATTTTATCACAGCATAATTCCCATAGTTCCATTTGTGTTACTCCAGAGTTTTGATAACTTTATTATTATTATTATTATTCTAAAATGTGTGTGTGTGTGTGTGTGCGTGCGGGGGGTGGAAATAATGTGTGTGCGGGGGGGGGGGGGGTAGAAATACAGAATGTGTGTCTAAACTTTTGACTGGTAGTTTATGTGTTACGTGAATGGACCGACATGGGAAATCAGGAAAAAAGCTTATGCATGCTGTTTGTTCTCTGTTCCACTATATTATGTTTGGTAGCTCCTTAGGAAATCTGAGAGAAGTGATGATGATCTCACAGTGTAAGATTATTTTATAAGCTTTAACATCACAAAACATCTAAATTCAGTGTTTGCAGTAAAGCAGGGTTAAGAGCTAACACATGTTGGGAGATGACCTGTCCTAGAGAAGATGATTTGATTCATCGAGTGTCTGCAACCCTCCTCCCCCTTTTTTTTTTCCTGTGACAGACCTGTTGGCTGTGTTGTGCCCTAAAGGACCTCTTCGGATCCTAGTTGAAACGGCTCAAGAAAGGAACGAACCGATGTTTCCAGGGCTCATCTACTCTTGTAAGTTTAACGGGAAGATCCTAGTGTTGTAGATTCCTGGTGTTACTTTTTATTCGCACATGTTCAGTTTTAAAGATGACATTCTTTGTGTTTGCCAGCGACTATGGTGTGGCTGGTCGGCATGGCAGACAACGGAGAGGCGAGGAATAACTCTTCAGAACCTGCCCCCAAACACGAGAGCGATGGTAAGTCGTATAGTTGACTGCTTCAGAGGCCAAGAGGGGTTTGTGTAACTCATTTCAGCTGCTGCAATGCTATGTCTGGAACAAAAACAGTATTTCTTTAATCAATTAGTATGCACTATTGACAAACTATATTTTGATATTTTCTTCCCTGCTCTAACTTTAAGGCCTCTCGATGTATCCTGTAGTTGCAACGGCACCCGTGGCTCAGCCAGAGGATGATGGGGGTTTCACACCTGATTGGGTTGGCCAACAAGAGCAACGTCTTGGCCCTCTGCAGTCTACCGATGATTCGAGACGTCATATCCAGCAGATGCCATCAGCACGCCCACTGCCAGCAGATGATGAGGAGGAGAGTGAGTATCGGTGGAGCGGAGACCCATGACCGGTCCTCCAGGATAACATAACGGTCTACTACCAGGGTCAAATTGTATATATTACTTGCACACCGTGTAAATAGAAGGGATGCTAAAGTCATGCACAATTACATTTAATTTAGCATTTAAATGTATTGTGTTTAATGAATTATTGAAATTCTTTCAACAATACTGTCATGATTAAATGTCTCATGACATGACCAAGTAGAGTGGAAATTGACTTTCTTTGCCCTGAAACAAAACTGAATATCAAGAAATAAACATGTTTGTTGGATGTATTTTATTAAAGTAGCCTCAATCTATGGTGGGTCTTACAAAACATCTGTCCTTTTAAATTAAATAAATGTATTACATGAGCTCCTGTCTAACTTGCCTAACTCGCAGGGCTCAGTCATGGGCTTAACGTAATGAAGCCAAGGGTGCCAATATTTAAATTGTTGGTGAATATTGAAGACTTGCATTGAAATAAAATTAAGTTTGAAATGCTCATCACTAATGAAGAGGCAATAAGGCAGTTGGTGACGCTAGTTTCCAATTAGTTTTGACATGAGACAGTTCCTGGTTAATTCCTAGAGCTCTGGAGTTTAGACAGTGGCTCTCTGTTACATATAGCAATTCCCTTTCAACTCTAACTTCCCCTAAACAGGGAAGCAGCTGTAGGGCGTGGCTCTAATCCATACAGCAATGCTTCCGTGCATCGAATATAAACATAAATCAGTATAATAGCTTCTTCTTATGAGAACTGCTTCCCTAACACTTTTCTTACCTACAGCTTATCTCCTCATTTATAGAGTGTTGGATTATAATTAGGGAAAATAAATATGGTAATCAGATTCATTAGAGATTGAGTGAAGAGTGAGAGTTTTAAGATGTTTTTTTTTTATTCTTCCAGGGGGAGTGAAGCTAGGTCTTGGTGACTTCATCTTCTATAGTATGCTGGTGGGAAAGGCTTCAGCTACAGCCAGTGGTGACTGGAACACAACGTTAGCCTGCTTTGTGGCCATTCTTATTGTAAGGAGTCCACTCACAAATTATAATTATTATTATTATTGTTGTTGTTGTTGTTGTGGCATGGTGACCCAGCAGGTAGTGCTGCAGGTAGAGCTTGAGGGTGTGGTTCGATCCTTTGCTTAGGTTACTGTCCGTGTGGAGTTTCACATGTTCTCACAGGTTCCTCCGGGTGCTCCCGTTTCCTCCTACCACCAAAAAAACATGGCAGTAGGTGGATTGGCTACTCTAAATTGTTCTTAGGTATGCATAAGTGTGTGAATGTGTGCACGCACATACAGTAGTTTCCTGTAATGGTCTGGCATTCAATCCTGAGTGTTTCCTTGATCGGCTTCGAATCCACTGTGACACTGACCAGGATTCCTGAAGATGAATGCATTTAATGCGTGTGTAAATCGAAATAATGAATCAGAAAGATGTCAAAGATATAAAAATATGTGGTGCAATAATAGTAAGCCTTTCTCTAACTGTAACTAAAGAAATTCTTAGCTAATATAGTGTCCAGATGTGTTACTGACTGAAATAATCAAGGAGTCGAATTTCACAACGCTGATTGAATGTGTCCTGACAGCAATTAGCAAGGGATTATTCCCAATGTATTTATCCCTGAAGCAGTTTGAATCATAAGTTGTCACAGGTCCATGTTTACCAGTAAAGATGAATAGAAACTACAGAAAGGCACATCGATGAGTAATGATGTAAATATATAAATCGAGAACAGGCCTAAACTTTGGAGAAAGCTTTGAGCTTGAGCAGTTTATGGGTATGACAATGAAAACTCTGATCTATGCAATATCATTATAGGTAGTTGTAGTACACACGTCCCATCTAAAAATATTGGAATGGTGAGCCCCCGCTAAACCCCCCGCTCCAAAAAATGTTAAGACATTTGAGGTTCAGATCAAATGATGAACAGAATTTCATCGTTAATAATTTCCTGGTATTTATGTACAGTGGTGTTTGAAAGGTTGTGAAATGTTTAGAATTTTCTATATTTCTGTATAAATGTAAGATAAGATCCCAGATGGAGAAATTAGGGATATGACCTAAAATATCATCACTACCTTTCTGTGTTTCTTTGTGAATTCCAGCCTGGCCTCAAAGTTCTTACTACTGATTTGCATCTTGTGGTGTGGCTTCAAAATGGCTTGATTTTTTTCCTCATAAACAGATTGTTTGCTTATTCAAAGCTCTGAATGTTTGCTCCTGGTTTGAGGCCAGGCACACCTGGGCAACAAGAAATACCTGTCAGTTGCATGCTCCAATAGTTTTGATCACTTGAAAAATGAGTAGGTTCAAACAAAAGGTGCCATCTAACACATCTAGATTTAAAATAACAGGAAATGAATGCTTAAATTCTCATCAACTCAATGGGCCTTGCCGTTCCAGTACATTCAGAGGCGACTGTATATATCTATAACTTCCATTTCGTAACCATCTATCTATTTTGTTTATTCATGTGCTACTGTGGTTATAGCTGATGATCATTTTTATATTATTTATTTCTATCGTATTTATTTTTTCTTTTTTGTTCAACATTCTATGAAAAATGATGTGTGTCTTTATATTTTGCAGGGCTTGTGTCTAACACTCTTGCTCTTGGCCATCTTTAAGAAAGCCCTCCCAGCTCTCCCCATCTCCATTACATTTGGATTGATCTTCTATTTTGCCACAGACAACTTGGTGCGCCCGTTTATGGACCAGCTAGCTGTGCACCAGTTCTACATATAGCAAAAAGTGTTATCCTACAACTTGCTTCATGCTCTGGTCATAGCACAGAGGACCTGAATCTCAGCAGGAAAGGGTGGATTCGATGGCATTGCCTTTGCCCTGTTTCCTCTGTGATGGCTGTGTGACTGGATTAAGATTTTTTTTTTTTAGGTTTGGAGTGGGACCTCAAGGAATTCATTCCTCCTATGTGTTTTCCTTGTTCATTGATCTTTGTAAATGCAACATCTCTTCAATGACCCAAAAGATTTACACTGGCATTTGTGGTAATTGTGTAGCAATTGTTTAAGGGAGACAAATTGTGAAAAGGGGACGATCAGCAAAATGGTTAATCGCCAAAAAATCATATTCAATTTACATGAGCGAATGTTTTTATAATAACCGGATGAGAAAAAAAAATATGCATGGCTTATTTCTGGGTTGATGGACTCTACTGCATTAATGGAACCATGTGTGGGATCCAAACTTGATACAGACATTACATTTTCCATTTACTTGTACAAAGCATTACTTTAGTGACCTTTAATTTGTAAGTGATTTTGACTAAATGGTTGGTACTGAACACCTTTTCCCTTCTAGCATGTTTAGAATTATGGTTTGGGGTTGAACACTGGCACAGTCCAACCATGTTTGTTAGGTAAGATATATTGACTTATTGCTGCAGTTTGTGTTAGAATTAAAAAGGTAGAGGCTACTGTTTTGCTCTCATCGTCCGAGGGCATCGTTCTGGAATGTATTATAAATACGGTCCTAAACATACGTTTCACCAAAGTTTGTGGA
>JAFFST010055088.1:43776-55307 GCA_022414735.1 Noturus placidus | reverse complement strand
GTGTCCCACCTGTTGTTGATTCTTCACAAAAAATTACAGTTTTATATCTTTATGTTTGAGGCCTGAAATGTGGCAAAAGGTCGAACAGTTCAAGGGGGCCGAATACTTTCGCAAGGCACTGTACCAACATACACATTGCATGCTTCACTTTGGATAATTAAAGAATTATCCAAAGATCCGTTGCTTTCAAAAGTGGTTGTATGTAGAATGTTCTACATGGAACCCTTAAAGAGCTGCTTCAGGTAAAACAAAGAGAAGAACCCTTTTGGATTTTCTCGGCTTTAAATATATGAAGACATCCATGCTGAAAAAAACCCCCAGTAGAAACCATCACAGAAATTCGAATGGTTTCCACTACAGATACCATTAAAAACTATCAACTGTTTAAACCATCAAAACCATTACCATTATTGACCCTTAATGTATTCCTAGACATACACATAACATACCATCAGTAGAAGGCAACACATGACCAGTAGAGACCCACAGGGACCATTACAGTTTACATGAAAACGAATACAATTCCCATTATAACCATTAAAACCGTTACAAATTCTATGAGGATGTCTATTGTTTGGGGGTTTTATTTTTTTCAGCAGGGATATATAACATTACAAAATATATTTATAATAAATCATATATTTATAATAAAATTGTAATAAGAATGGCATTTAATTAGTATACAAGAGCGAAATTAAAAACTATTTTTCATTGCACCCTGGATAGATCAAGCTCCATCATCTGTCAGTGCTGTCCTGTAGGACCAATCCCAAAACACTCCCTCCTACATGTACACTATACAGATCCGGCCATGAAATAATGCTACTTTCTACACCTAATATAGCTCACTATCTGTCCAAAAGGAAGCCATTTTGGGATTGAGCCCATGTTTTTTTTTTTTTTTCCTTTCTCAAAGCCACGCCCACTCTAGCTGTATGTCGCACCACCTCTTTATCATCATCCCACCAGGTTCAAGCCAAGCTCCCTGAGACCAAACACACACACACACACACACACACACACACACACACACACACACACGTCGTCAACGTGTGTCACATGGACGTGCTAAAGTAGGAGGATCAGTCCGATTACAGTCAGTCTGATTACAGTGAGTCCGACTCCTCCATGGCCTGGAGTTAAAGAGTCGCTCAGAGCTGGAGGGATTCACTACACTGAGCCGCGGCGGTACCTTTGATCTCTGGAGTCGCTTTTCAACTTTCCCTGAGCTTTCGCAAACAAAAGCAGGCTGGCATCTCCTGGGTCTTCTCCTGTCTCAGATGACCCGTGAGAGAAGCTAGAACAAAGCTGTAAGTGTCAGGATCTTTTGTGCTTTTGACCTTATGTGTGATACTAGTTTGAATTGAATTTAAACACCAAAAGTTACATTACAGCCAATTTATTTATTTATTTATTTATTTATTTATTTGTTTGTTTGTTTGTTTGTTTGTTTGCAGCTAGAGCCCCCTAAAGTCATCAAAAAGGACATTTGTTTTATCAACATATTCACACCAATTGAAATATCAGGCGCAATATTAAACTGGGTAAAATAATATACAGGTTATTTACTGGAGCAATGGAGCTTTTCATTCCAGAAACTGTCCACTGGCAGAACACATCAAGTCCAAATCGACATTATTTATAGTTGAATGACTGAAATCAGTAATAAATCTCTGTAATAAATAGAATCAGTTTGATCAAAGCGAGTTGTGATTTCCACCACTGTAACTAAATTGATATATATTTCGACAACCACCGGATTAGACTATGTTGGTACATGTGTGCTGTAAGGACTTACCTTCTCACCACTTAGTTGAAATTTCTTTGTCCAGATGTACATTTGAATGCAAAAGTTTGCATCCCCTGAACTCTCAGATAAAAATAAACAAAACAAAACCCTTTCCTGATCCCTAATCTTTTGTACTTTTTATATGTATCATTCACTCTATGTGGATATTGTGTAGCTGTAAAAAGATTTAAGGTGCATAATTGGACTTTGTCTTTTAGAGTAAGGTTTCAAAACCTACTACAACAATAAAAGAAAGAACTCCGGGAACCTTTTCAAGAACCTCCTGAGTGTCCAGATTTGATTTGAAGTAGGCAATGTTTGACATCCAGCAGTGTTATAATTGATATGCAGAGATGAATGAGGAAAGACTGGGAGAATTGGACGATATGTAAAGAAGAACCAAGGGCGAATGTTACAGCTCAGAGGACCTGAAAGCTGCTCAGAGGACACAAAAGAGGGTGGAGGCAGTTATAAAAGCAAAAGCTGGGCATACATGCTATTAGAGAATATTTATATTACTTTCAAAATAGGGGGTGGAAACTTTTCAACGAATGTCATTTATATTAATTCCACGGTTAGTGTCGTAGCATGCAGTATATATTTCTCTTAAATAATGAAGGAATATCTGTGAAAACTCACACACCAAAACCAAATAGTAGATGATAAACGTCCTCATCTACTTATTTTTGTCCTAAGGGTATTCAAATGTTATCCTCCACAACAACCCATAACACTACATCATGGTGTGCTTTCAGTATTGACTGGTCTGATCAAGACGCTCGAATGCTTTTGATTTGTGTTTGGGTGTTAGTGGGCGGGTGCGCTGTCTGGAATTCAAGAAAAAACTGAGTACAGTATGTTCCATAAGATATCAAGTGAACTAATGGTGGTGTGTGGATACTTTCTTTCCTCAGAGTTCAGAGCTTTTGTAAGTAATTCATTGTCTTGTATTTCCTCACGTCCTGACACCCAGAGCTTAGATATTAGTCTAGGAAACACCCACTGAATACCAAGTATGATTACTTCCAGCTCTGGAATCCATACTCACTCTAAGAGGTGATTTTCAAATATAATAGTTGCTATATTTACTAGCAATTCATGCACAGTTTTTAAACACCAAACAACATACCTTCCAGGGCCTGATTAATGATTGTCATTACACCTCCAAGATGAAACCTGACAGGCATCAGCATGCACACACTGGCAGGAGCATCTTTTGTACCTCCCCGAACTGCCTGAATATGTGTATTCCTTGGCTGTGTTTTAGCATTTTGGTTTTCCTTAGAAAACCAATCAGCTATGACATGCTAGTGCTTGAATTGATGGTTATTTTCACTTCTATCCGTTAAAATGTCCTTTAGAGTCGACTCATGGTGGTGTAAGTTCATAACAAGTGGGTGCAATTATCACTTGGGACAATCTAGTACTTTCCTGCCATGTCTAATGCCATGCCAATCTCAGTTGACCAGTGGTATGAGAATTTGCTTCTCTAAAGGGCCATTGGTAGCAAATGGAGGGCTGCTCTCCTCCATTACAGGGGTGTGCCTCCTTAATAACATCCTGGAAAAAGAAACCAGTTCTTGATGTGCATGAATATCAAGACATCTGAACTGTATAATATTTATTAGCAATTAAAAAAAAAACACAACCAATTCTGATTGGTCAGAAGGTGTTGGTTATTTTTCTATAACAGAAGCTCTGGCAATAATTCAACTGCAAGGCAAATCACAGGTTTGTATCAAAGTGCTATTTCTAATACGTTATTATTTCTGTAAGGACTTGTATGGTGGACATTCCACATAAACAAATAATTTAAAAAAATGCATAATTGTTGAGATGGTTAAGTTATTTCTGTGAGGAAGTGTTTATTTAGCATTTTTGGAAGGAGTATCCAGTGTCAGAGCGTTGTAACAGTAAAGCCGTTCCTTTAAGCTTTCCAACATGGATGGAGGGCATTTGCGGTTTCTCAGTAACACGGCAAGCTGTGTTTTTTTTTATCTTATTAACTTCAATAGAGAAAAAAGTTTGAGATTGGTGAAGGATTATAGCTACAGTATAACTGCGAGTGGCAGATTATATTAAAACTTGTTAGCACTGTTGTCCTCTGGGAGGAATCTTCCTAGCATGGTTTGTGTCCAATACAAAAGTTACTCTGACTTATTCTAATCTTTCATCCTATGCTGAAATATCCATTTCTATCCTGATGGGAGGATGATGGATGACCACTCCCCCATCTACAGCGGACGAGGACCTACTGTATAGTTTGATGAGTATGAAACGGGTATAAATCATATGCTATGGTCTTCACATTCACCAGATCTCATCGCAGTCGAACATCTATGGGATATGTTGGAGTGATGTGTTGATAATCCTCTCCACCACCACTACCAAAGCACTCACTGAGGGAATATCTTTTGGAAGAATCATTTTCATACAGTTCCCTGAGACTTGTAGAATCGATGCCAAGAAGCTTTTCTTATAGCTTGTGGTGGCATCTAATAAATGTTTATTTCCTTTAATTTTTAACCCTTTCGTATGCTAAATAGAAGTGTGTTTGTACTTGTGTGCATATGGTGGTTAAAGTATGGGGCTACTAAAGGGGGAAAAAGTGCCTTGAATGTAAATATCTCAATTAAGCAATTGCATCTTTTGCCACTTCCCATGGAACCACTGATTTATATTTACATTTGAGCAAGTGTAGCAGCACCACTGCATGCATCAGAAACCTGCTACAATCTCATTGGTTATCCATATGTATCTGTAGACACATTTTTAATGAACTGTTTATCAGGCCGAGAGTGACACTCTGTTTTCAGATCGTTCCATGTGTTTGTGAGTGTTTTTGTGGCACCACCTCCTACTGTACACACATCCCGATGCTCTCCTTCTGCTTGGAGCCTCTGTGACTCACCTGCTGTTGTTGTAAATGGTCCTACATGAATTCCCTAATGATGTGCATTTCCCAAAAGAAAAGTATTTCCCAGACTAGACCTTGTTTCAGTGGAAACTGCTGTTGTAATCATAAAGATCCTGTGCTCATTGCTCATGCTGAACAGCATATGATTTCAGCACACTTGGTACTGTTTGACTTTATAATATGCAGTTGTGCAAGGGTAATAATTTATAGGCTCACTACTCAGAAGAGTATTGAGTTTTTTGAGTCTGATTCCTGTCACGATTTGTTCCACATGTCACCTCAGGGATTGTTCCTTGCCTATGGCTTGCTCACATGGACAGGGTGTCTCAAAAGTCTCCATACACAGGGGACTATGTATGTCAGCACCACGTCGGTCGTGCCTTCGTCAGTGGATGTTCGTGGACACCCACTTCTCGGTTGGTCTGCAACACTTTCAGTCTTTTTGAAGTTGTTAATAAGTTTGGCAACAATGTCGTGTGTGACGTGCTCGCCATGTTCCTTGTTAAAGTCCATCGTAACCCTGCGAAAGCTTCCTGATCCGGCCACGAGTATGATGTCAATATGTTCTACTTTTGTCATAAAAGTACGAACAATTTTGTAAGACATTTTGCTAAAAAGTGGTAATTTCGCCTATGTATGGAGACTTTTGTGACACCCTATAGAGCTAATTCTTCATGTAATGCTGCTTTGTGTTAAATGTTCTATGGAAGTAAATAAAACTGCATTGAAATTGCATTGAAACTGATCCAAAACCTCAGTTTTAAATCCCTTCTCTGTGAAAGACTTCAGTTCTTGGTGACACTGATTGACGATCAGTCAGATGTCTCAAAATATCTGTTTTGTGAGACTAGTCTAAATCAAAAGGTTGCTAATGCTCCATTTGAATCTTGTATTTGTTATAGGATTTTAGGTGCATGACAATTTAACCAGCTGTGTGGGGGAAACAAAACAGGTAAGCTGGTACTCAGCTTTTCATATAGATATTTTGGTCTTGTCATCCATATTTACATTTACATTTATTCATTTAGCAGACGCTTTTATCCAAAGCGACTTACAAATGAGAGCACACTTACACACCAATGGTAGCAGAGCTTCCATGCAGGGCGCTAGCTTGCCATCGGGGGCAACTTAGGGTTCAGTGTCTTGCCCAAGGACACTTCGGCATTGGATCACCCGGGCCGGGATTCGAACCACCAACCCTACGATTAGTGGATTAGTGGACAACCCACTCTACCGACTGAGCCACAGCCGTCTCAACTTGTGTAGTTCCTTGTAGAAATATTTTCAGACTAAGTCAAAAAATTTAGCCTGCATCTTCTTCTTGCCTCGCTCGCCTTACACCAGCCACCACAGAAGTGAGTTTACACAGAATGCTGTGTAAACATATTAATGTTCAACACGTGACATTCTTCAAGCATTATCTCTCTTCTGTAGTAAAACGATGAAGCTGCTGTTGGCCGTGGCCTCGGTGCAGATGCTTCTAGCTCCGGTGTTCATGGTGAGTGCTGTGACTTATCAGAAATGATAAAGTAATATGAGTCATAGTAGAAGGTTCCAATTTAATTTGCCTTTACTTGAAACTATACGTATATTCCAAATGTTCTGGCGTCAGGCGTGACATGCCATTAATCTTGTTCGCATCTTTAACAACTGTAGTTATTACTCACATAAATGCATGTTGCGTTTTGGCTTCTGGATGAGCTTGTGGCCAAATGATTTACATTTGAACTGCGTTTTAAATTGAAAGATCTTTGGAAATATTTTCAGATAACTGTGATAACCGTGATATTACTATATACACAGTGGATGTGAAAAATGAATGAAATTTGTTTGGTTTTTGTCTTTGAGATTTTTTGTACATGCAGAGAGTGTAATTTCATCATGCACTAATTAACCCTAACGTGACCACGGTGCTTTTAGATGCCGAGCGCCGATTACTGGGCCGAATGGGGGCCGTATGGAGAGTGCAGCCGCTCATGTGGCATCGGCGTGACCGTGAGGACGAGACGGTGTGTGAGTCAGAGGTAAGCAGACAGCTCTCATGCACATAATTGGCCAGCATCGTGTCTGTAAATGTCTGTTTGTGTGTTGGTGGGAGATCCCTGGGTGTGTCAGAGCAACCTCAGGCACGGACTGGTGTTGAAAGACAGATATTCTTTTAAACACATTTGTTTTTTGAGAAAAACTCACCCTTTAGCCAAGCGGACATAAAATATAGAGAATCGCAGGTCTTGCTACTTCATGCTGTCATAGTATCATGGGCGTAACCACGCACTCTTTAGGGGGGTCGTGCCCCCCCCCAATGTTGAGGAAATAGCAATCTGTCCCCCCCCAATATACAGGAGAAAATATTTTCCATATGTTCCGCTTTCATTTTCCCTGCCAACGGATCTGTCTTTTCTTCATCTATTCTATTTATTTTATTTATCTATTTGTTTGTCTATTCTTTTTTAATATATTCACGTTTGTTAAGGGAAATCGGTGCTCCCCCCTCCAATTATACACTTGATTTCGCCCAGACTCAACGCAAGTTCGGTGATGTATTTTCGCAGCTCAGTCGTTGATGTATTTCCCCATGCTGTGGGAGCTTCTATCACTCAGAAAGCACGTGAATTCAAACAGTAACTGTAATCCTAAAACTATGTTCTAAATATACACATTTTCACTGTAGAATTTTGGAAGTTTGGATGATGTGGGCTGGGGGGGGCTGGTTAGCGCTTGGACCCCCCCAATGTCCATAACATGGTTACGCCCTTGCATAGTATACTTCTGTTTTAGACTCTGTTCATGCACGCTTTCTGAAAACAAAAACAAAAAAAATCCTGACGTCATCAAATCCTATGTCTGTATCCGGGAGCTCTTTTGTCTTCTCTGTTGAATGTGGAGTAAGATAAAGGCAGGCGTTTCCCGTCTCCAGGCCCTAACGATGAACATGCAAAGCCAGTCTTAAATAAATTAAGTTTAAGTGTATTTCTAATCGACTTATTTTTGTACTATATTATACAATTTAGATTAAACGTCAATGGGTTTTCAAATGTTTAACCAAGAACTAACATTGACAGCTTGATTTCTTCAAAGGAACTTGTTAACAGTTTGTTTTGATTATATCGACTCTGTTGCGATTTCAAAATGGTAAGCTTGTGTGAGAAGGCTGGTTTAACATAGCATTGTTCCTATAAATCTTGCCCGACTTGGAATCTGGTGTGCAAGTTCTCTCTTGCATCTGATGATGAGCACAGTGCTATTAAGGAGGAGCAGTCGTGTTTGTCAATCCAGCACTCCTCTCCTCTCCCCTCCCCAGTCGTGTATATTACATTAAGTTGTCTTCTTGAAACATTGTGAAACGTTCTGTGGTGCCTTTTTAGGATTAAAAAGGTATTATCGAAGCTACATTAAAAGTGGATCCAGTTTAGTTGCCATGTTTGTGGTGAAACTGGTTTCTTATTACAGAAAAATACAACTAGAGCAATTCGTCTGCCACTTGATTGAGTGATGCCTGTACGGATTTAGCCCCTGGGCACAGGAATACACACTGTAGCTATGTGCCTGTGTGTATATGTGTGTGTCTTTACATGCCACACAAGCTCTTTTCTCGAAAAGAGGGATTGCAAAACCTAGAGTAGAAATTCAGTTACCCAAAACCTAATGTTGCCCAAAACTGTGAGTGCTTGTGCCTGCACACAATTGCGCACACGCATACAGTCTCTCGGATAGTGTTTCCCCAGCATTTTTATGCTATTTGTTACACAAGAACAATGTCCAGCCATGGTACAAGGCAGCTAGGCAAGTGATACGCAGCCAGGAGAGGAGCAGTGATTGATGCAGTGGAGCGTTGGTGACCTCCATTAGTGACGCTTTCCCCACTCAATTCAGAATCGGTACCAGAATCAGAATTGGTTTCAGAATCCATATCATTATCAGAATCAAAATCAGTTTCAGAATTAGTATAAGTATCAATATCAGTAGTGCGATGGACTGGCACCCTGTCCAGGGTGTACCCCGCCTTGTGCCCGATGCTCCCTGGGATAGGCTCCAGGTTCCCCGTGACCCTGAAAAGGAGTAAGCGGTCGAAGATGGATGGATGGGTGGATCCAATACCAGTATCAATATGATTATCAGAATGGTTTCCGATCCAGAATCAGAAGTGGTATCAGAACCAGATTCAGAAGCGGTATCAGAATCTGTATCAGAATGTGTATCAGAAACGGTATCACAATCAGAATCTGTATCAGAAGTGGTATCAGAACTAGAATCAGAAGCTGTATCAGAATATGTATGAGAAGCGGTATCAGTAGACTGACTAATGTACAGCTATCTTTATATAACAATAACAGTAAAAGTTCATCATCGTTGACATTTGAAAATACTCAGAGTTTTTTTTTTTACTTTGTGAAAACGTCTCTGCTTTCAGGACTGATGGAGGACACAGCTGTGTGGGACCAGATAAATCCTATCGCACGTGCAATATTCAGGTACACGCTTCTTGATCCCATATAATCCGTATGTACGTACACACAGTGGAGCTCAGGTTAATGTTGATATTATAATTAAGTTATCGAATTGTTACATTTTCTAAATTAAATAAAAAAAACACGAATGCAAAATAGAAGCATTTTCACTAGTGGTCTCAGACGTTGGGTCCCGACTGTATGTCCTGTATATTTGAAACATGCAGACATGTCTCTGCCTGCTTTAGTTGAGAGTTCATCTTTTCAACACTGTCTTTCTCTTTCTAGTCCTCTATAAATTTTAATGGTATTTTTCCTTCTTCTTTATTTTTATTTATTTTTTTTTTTTACACTTCCTGTTTTCTTCACTGTCATATATCTCTTGGTAGGACTGCCCTGAGAGTTCCAGAGATTTCCGAGAGGAGCAGTGCTCTCAGTTCGACGGCACTGATTTTCATGGAAAACATTACAAATGGTTACCTTACTATGGAGGTGTGTATATGACACTCTGTGGCTCTCAAGGCTGCACTGTATATACTCGAGTGAATTTCATAAAAGCTTTGCAGCCATCTCTATCTCTAATAGTCTCTCAGAGTACTTTTATGACGATGGGAACTTTGGGTTTTGTTTATTCCCATTTTGTATATCTGCTAAGAACATTTTATCTTCTCGAGAGCCAAAAGACATTAATTGCTGTGGGATTTTGTTTGACTTTATAAGAATATTATCTCGATATGTGACAGCTGCTTCAGATGAAGCCCATATTGTAACAAAAAAAGCTCTTTTCCAAGAGCTCCTCCAAGATCCTCCAGGATCTTCCAAGATCCTCTTTTTCCAATACTTTTCCCTTTTCAAGCATAATTATCAGCAATTTTCTCATGTGTTTGCATTTTGTTTGACCTGCTCCAGCGGAGAACCAATGTGAGCTGAACTGCATCCCCAAAGGAGAGAACTTCTATTTCCGTCACCAGAGCTCGGTGGTGGACGGCACACCCTGTCACCCGGGCAGGAATAATATCTGTGTCGAAGGAGTGTGCACGGTGAGAGAGAATGACCCAATACTCCCCAGTCATGCGTTATAATTAGTTTAAGAAGTCATTATTGGCATGCTTGTTAAAGATGGATAAAATGAGTTATGAAGAGATGTTTTGTTCTTAATTTAACTTAATCACACACTGAAAATAAGAGGGAGAAAAAAAAAATTAACTGAAGTAAAGTTGTTCTAAGAAAATAATCCCATATCAAAATGTAATGCATGAAGTGTGCATTCATTTACATTTTTTAAAATATAGTTTTTTTGAATGTTTGGGCATTCTTAGGTGGTTATCAATGGGGAATATCAGTGTGAATTATCACTGTTTCACTGGGGTATAAATATGAGGTGACACAGACGCCAAATTCCATCATCAGTCATTCATCAACAAGGGGAAGATTTGAGAAGACACAAATAAAATGAAACAAAATTGTGCTGACTGTCTGAAAGCAGGCAGTGTCTATAACAATATACAACTAATGCCCAGATCCACTGTTAGTGCAATAATTAAGAAGTTTAGGGCAGAGTTATGATGTCTTTTCACTCATTTAACCACAAACGCAAGTTCCTGAAGTTCACTAGTCTCTACTTATGCTCACTGTGCATACAGCGTCTGGGCTGTGACAGCATGCTGGACTCTGGGCAGCAGGAGGACGCATGCCTGCAGTGTGGAGGGAACAGTCAGTCCTGCCACCTTGTCAGGAACACCTTCTCCATGAGGGATCTTCCCAAAGGTAACACACCCACACAACCCTAATCACCAGAGATCTGTGGTGGCAAATGCATTAAAGGTTTTTCTTTCTGACTCTTAGGTTATAATCAAATGTTCATTATTCCTGTTGGCTCTACCAGCATTCGTATCACTGAGAGTGTACCTACTCGTAACTACTTGGGTAAGTGTGTGTGAGAATTTAGCTGCGTTATGGCAATCACCCATAATCCTCTGGCGCTCAAGTGGACGGCATCCCCACTGCACATATGATTTATAGCTAGTATTAAATGTTGAAAGCTTGTAATGAAGAGCTTCTGTAATAAAAGCAGCTATACTAATAATAGTGATGGTGTTTGCAGTATTAGTAGTGCTGGAATCAGTTATATACAGTGGTGTGAAAAAGTGTTTGCCCCCTTCCTCATTTCCTGTTCCTTTGCATGTTTGTCACACTTAAGTGTTTCGGAACATCAAACCAATTTAAACAATAGTCAAGGACAACACAAGTAAACACAAAATGCAATTTGTAAATGAAGGTGTTTATTATTAAAGGTGAAAAAAAATCCAAACCATCATGGCCCTGTGTGAAAAAGTGATTGCCCCCCTAAACCTAATAACTGGTTGGGCCACCCTTA